>JAODAL010007875.1:0-121981 GCA_025379985.1 Phyllomedusa bahiana | reverse complement strand
TAAAAAAAGTTACGTTTTTTTTGATTTTTGCCACCCAGCACTGTATTGACCGCACTACGTAAATCTTAAAAACAGCAATTCTAATTCACCACAGTGAATTGAAAGGTGCAAAAAATACCGTTTATTATATCAAAACATAACAGTACGTGTTTTTTGACTTTTGCCACCCAGCACTGTTCATTGACGCAGCATCTACGTAAATCTTAAAACAGCAATCTATATTCACCACAGGTGAATTGAAAGGTGCAAAAATACCGTTTAATATATCAAAACATAACAGTTACGTGTTTTTTGACTTTTGCGCACCCAGCACTGTTCATTGACGCAGCAACTACGTAAATCTTAAAACAGCAATTCTATAGTCACCACAGGTGAATTGAAAGGTGCAAAAAATACCGTTTATTAATCAAAACATAACAGTTACGTGTTTTTTGACTTTTGCGCACCAGCACTGTTCATTGACGCAGCATCTACGTAAATCTTAAAACAGCAATTCTATATTCACCACAGGTGAATTGAAAGGTGCAAAAAATACCGTTTATTATATCAAAACATAACAGTTACGTGTTTTTTGACTTTTGCGCACCCCAGCACTGTTTCATTGACGCAGCATCTACGTAAATCTTAAAACAGCAATTCTATATTCACCACAGGTGAATTGAAAGGTGCAAAAAATACCGTTTTATTATATCAAAACATAACAGTTACGTGTTTTTGACTTTGCGCACCCAGCACTGTTCATTGACGCAGCATCTACGTAAATCTTAAAACAGCAATTCTATATTCACCACAGGTGTATTGAAAGGTGCAAAACATACCGTTTATTAATCAAAACATAACAGTTACGTGTTTTTTTGACTTTTGCGCACTGTTCATTGACGCAGCATCTACGTAAATCTTAAAACAGCAATTCTATATTCACCACAGGAATTGAAAGGTGCAAAAAATACCGTTTATTATATCAAAACATAACAGTTACGTGTTTTTTGACTTTTGCGCACCCAGCACTATTCATTGACGCAGCATCAAACGTAAATCTTAAAACAGCAATTCTATATTCACCACAGGTGAATTGAAAGGTGCAAAAAATACCGTTTATTATATCAAAACATAACATTACGTGTTTTTTGACTTCTGCGCACCCAGCACTGTTCATTGACGCAGCATCTACGTAAATCTTAAAACAGCAATTCTATATTCACCACAGGTGAATTGAAAGGTGCAAAAAATACCGTTTATTATACCAAAACAAACAGATACTGTTTTTTGGACTTTTGCCCAGTCCAGATTTGTTGATAGACCCCTTTGCAGTTAAATTTGAATCCACAATTTGTTTTGATTAGAGGGATTTGAGAATAGCTGTGATTTGCCGTCTTTAATAAGAGACTTTCCAAAACTATTCCATACCATCTCAAATTTTTATATATCTGAACATTGAGCGAAATGCAGGTTGTAAGAGAGCAAAGAGGGGGTAGCACATGGAGGTAGAGGTACGAGAGAAGGTGCTCCTTCCAGTGCTGGCGACAACACGCATGCCAGCGGATCGTCAGTTGCAGACCGTCAGGCCTGTCATCGCTGGGTCAGGCCCTGTGAATCTAAGTAACGAACATTCGTCGCCAATCTGTCCTTCATGGTTAATGCAACCCGCATCTAGCAGTCTTACCTCCTCGTCCTCGCAGTCACGGCCACAAATGTCGTCATCACATCTCAGCATCCGTCCAACATGAAGCAGCCCAAATGTCAACTCGTGTACCCACCACTGTGGATAATCCATTTGTCTGAAGACCTCTTTGATTACAAAATGCGGTTGGGGTCAGAATGTATTTTAAAAGATCAAGATGATTTAGTCCTGCTCAGACGCCCAGTTTACAGATGCCATCAGACGGAGTGAAGGGGGGAAGCCGTCAATCGCAAAAATCCGGCGGCTCATTGGCAACGCCTTGCAGTGCCCTTTCTTGTAGCCGCAGTCTTCTGGATGCAGAAAGTCAGGACGACCAAGTCACCGTTTTGATTATGAATGATGATGAAGACATTGCGGATCCTTCCCGGTCCTTCCGCATAATGTTGCTTGCGAGCGCTTCATCTTGGACGATGAGGAAGATATGGGTAGTGTCAATACGTGTCCCGCCACAAAAAGGGAGAGGGGGCGGTCGCAGAAGTCCGCTATATGATTCCGCCAAGCCACATTCAGCGCAAACCCGCTCCTCCGCTTATCGCCTCAAAAAGGTCCAGGACCTCTCAAGCCCTGGGCCTTCTTTGAGCAGCCTCTGATTCACCCCAGCGATGTCCATATGCCGCCTGTTGCCGTAAACCTCGATAAGGTAGACCAATAACCTAAAGTGGTTAACCACCAACAACAGTCTAGTCACATGCAGCGAATGCAAGAGTTGAAAGGAGGACAACACTTGGCCAAAAAAGGGCCAGACCGACGCCGGCCACCAACACTTGTCATCACATGTCCTCCGCCTCCTCCTCCTCCGCCACCACCAGCGATCCTGCACTGCCCATGACGACTCGAGAGTACATGATCATGGGGATCAGCCTCCGCTTCAATCCTCCCCAGTCGCCCGAGAACCACCAGCAAACCACCAGAGACCCATCCTACCCCTTCTCTCCTTCCACCAGTTTGAACCGACCTGCACGCCGTACAGCGGCCAGTCCAAGCACCAGCCTTCTGTCTTCCAGGTTTGGGAGCAGAAGAACTCACTTTAAACCCAAACCATCTCAAAGCCAAAAAGCCTGAATGTCCATTGGCCAGGCTGTTGTCCTTGGAAAGTTGCCTTTCCTCTGGTGGACACAGATGGTTCCGCCACGTCGTGGCCCCTACGCCTGCCCCCCAATAACCAGATAGCCGAGCAGGCATTTCTCTTGCAGAAAAGCCCGTCCCTAGCCCTGGCCAGCCACTGTCATCTAAAATTTTCAAGCAGCGTTGTCTGCATCTGTGTCCGAAGAAAAGTCCATCTCACCACCGACACATGGACTAGTAAGCAACGGCCAAGGCCGCAATTTCTCTGTGACAGCTCACTGGTTGAGCTGGGTGATGTCTCTGGGGTGACGTGGCTCTTCAGGCTCGTCGCAACAGCACAACCTCTTCAAAACCGCAGGGATGGTGCATGCTCTTTCCCCAAGCTCCTCTGGTGCATCACGTGCCCAGAGACAACCAGGCCGTTTTGAAATTAATCTGCCTTGGAGATCGTTCCACACTCAGTGTCAGGAGCTGGGGACGGCTCATAGCAACGAGACCGAGCGCTGTCTGTGACAAGAACCTTGTGCCCGTCAAGTGGTGTGCGATAACAGGGCGAAATCTGCTGGCCTGCCCTTAGAATCTGTAGGCTGGAGCACATCCTTGCTTGGCATCATGTCAGAAACCTTGTCCAGTCCAGAAATTTCTAAAGAGCTACCGTGGGTCTGGACTAGCCCTGCTGGAGAAGGTTCATGGTCTGATTTTCGCACCTATCCGACGTTCGCACCCAGCATCGTCCCCTGGCTGCGTTGCAGCGTCAGCTCGGCTCCCCCGACAACCGTCTCATTGTTGACAGTGGCAACACGCTGGAATTTCCACCCTCCACATGCTTCCAGCGATGTTGCAGCATCGCAATGACATTTACGCAGTACGAAGTGACACAATGTGCCTGACAAGCGGCGGTACGGACCTCGGGTTGATGAACCACCAGATTGTAGGCAGGTGAAAGAGCTCTGCACCATCCTTGCCAAGTTTTGAAGAAGCCAACCAAAATGTCAGTGCGGACAATGCACTTGTCAGCATGAGCATTGTGTGGAATCTTCAGTTTCTGGAACGATCAATGACACTCTGAACAACAGGTCCCGCCAATACGGAGGAGGAGACGGACAACAGATGCGGACAAGGAGCCTTTTCTCTCCGTCAAATCCACAAGGCCCGACAGTTTTGACAACTTCTTCGGTCTTCATTATGAAAGTGGTACGTGTCCAGAGCTATGCAAGGTGGCCATCAAGCACTCAGGGTGGCATCATCCCAGGCAAGTCAGGGCTTGTGGAAAAAAAGCCCCCCCTGTGCGGAGCAGCGAGAGAGGAGAGGAAGAAGGAGGTTATTCCTAGACACCGAGTTAACCTCGACGTCCCTGCCTTGGGAAAGAGGTTGGCGCGAATTTGAGGCGGAAGAGAAGATGTGGAAGAATCAGTTTGCTAGTGCCCCCACGACCCAGAGGCTTGGGAAATCAAAGCTCCATCTCTCACAATGATGCTTGGATGCGTCCATTTCCTCCAACAATGATCTTTGCATTAAGGCCAACAAAATGAACAAACAGTTACTGGAGCCACTCTCCTGTATCCCGCGGTACAAAACAAAAATCAGCACTCTCCACCCACACCCAAAAGAGAGTAAAAATGCGAAATGGAGACCTTGCTGTAATTGAATCACAGAGACAACTTTGCGTCTGCTTTCAACATTCCCCAAAAATTCACGGTGGAAACAACATCAGCGACGTGACAGCAGTAGAGTGCCAAGTAGTGCGTAGCGGCAGCAAGCGGCAAAGGTGGCAGAAAGCCTAATGGGTGACCTCTGGCAATCTTTGTTTACCACCTCACCACCGCATTCAATGCAAGGCACACACGCTCCTACACACAGAAGATCAGCTTAATATCAAGGTGCACTACTATCTGCGTCCTCACACCGATTTTTTGCATGTGTTCCGGACCCAATAGACTTCGCTGGGTAATCAAAATGGAAGAATGGCCCATAGCTCGGCGTCGTCACCCGATAGAGGGTGTGTCCTGCCCAGCAGCCAGGCTCATAACTGATAGCGGCTACCTCGCAGCACAGCTGGAGGATCATACAGAGCAAACGCTTCCGGCTTTCCACAGATAATGTGGAATCGTTTGTCTTTCATCAAGAAATAATCAGGCCAGGATCATCTGAAGATGTAAGAGGGGCCAACCAATCCGAGGTCACCGATAAGTTGCCCAGTGTACTCAACATTGCCTTTTCAAACAAAATGGTCCTCTGAAAACTTTTTTTTAAAATGATCATTCTTACTGCAATTTAGTTATTCTCTTTTTCCCAACAGTTTAGATTTTGCTGGTTTTTGCTGAAGGAGACTGAAAAGACAGCAAGGATTTCAAATAAAAACCCCCCCCCCAAACACACCGTAGTCCATTTAACTCACTTTATCTAAAAGAAGTTTTCGCATAGTACAATGGTTTTGAGGTCATGTTGCTGTGAGATACAGCAATAATCATGGTCCTTTGGAACAGAAATGTGGCTTCTAAGTGGCATTTCTCCCTCACAATTTTTAATAGGTGGCTGAGAATGTCATATTATTAATTTTTTGGGTTCATGTAGCAGTGATATACACAATAATCAATGTTCTTTGTAACAGAAAAGTGGATTCTAAGTGGCATATCTCCCTCACAATTATTAACAGTGGCTGAGAAGTCATATTTTAAAATTTTTTGGTCAATCTGCTTTGAAATGCAGCAAAACTACAGGTCCTATTATAAAAAAAATTTTGTTTCTAACAAACATTTGTTCTTCACAATTGACCACAGTGCTCAAGGTCATGCTTTGAATTTTTGGGGGCATTTTGCTGTTATATGCAGCTATACTACAAGGTCCCTATTCTAAAAAAAATGTGTTTCTAACAGACATTTTTCTCACAATTGTCAAGAGTGGCTCAAGGGTGATGGTGCTGTCAGAAACGAGGAATAAGAGAGACACAGATAATGGACACATATGCAAGAATGACCATTTGTTTTTGCAAGATCTTAAAATAGCGAATCAATCCTGTATTGAGACAACCCATTAATACAATGAAAAAAAGAGAAACAAAGACATTGGGTGGGATTTCCAACCTATTTAAAAAATGTGTTTTTTTATGTTAGGTTTTATTTTTCTAGAATTAAAGTACTAAAAAACCTGCATGTACAAATCAGCTGTTGAATAAAATTCCTCTGAATTGTACAAGGGAGGTACAGGAAAACTTGACCATCATGTAGGTTATTCAGAGGACATGGAGTAATGAAGCAAACGGACAGAGAACAAGTCCAGAGACCATTTCACCAGCACGTGAGTAACATGAGAAAAAGAATGCCAAGATAAAGGGCACCTGGGTTGACAGGAGCGTAACCACCATCATTTACCAAGTGAAGCTCAATTGGTCCACACTCATAGGATGGGCACAGCCTACCCCAGGTATTGACTGTGTACAAGGAAGGCTAGTTTCAACCCTTCCGCTCCGCACACTCTGCTTCAGCAACGACAGTTGGTTTTTTTTGTGCGCGTCATCAGGCAATTTTAACCTGCTGTTAAATAGATGTCGGAGCCAGGCCTGGGCATTCACTCGCACCCACTTAAACTCCGGCCCTGAGGGTCAGGCTGTGGCCCAGGACAGTATCTAATGTTCCAGTGAAACTAAAATGGTGGTTGAAATAACTCCTTGTTTTCCCGGCACTTTTTAAAATGTGGGGGGCATGCAGGTTGCTCAGCTGTGCCAGGAACATGTATAGTCGAATGACCAGTGAAACAAAAGGTGGGTTGAAGACTCCATTTTCCCGGCACTTTTGTAATGTGGGGTCTTGCAGGTTTTGGCGTCTCATGCTGTGGCCCAAGACAGGTATAGTCAGTCCAGTGCACTAAAATGGTGGTTGAGAAGACTCCTTTTTTTACCGCACTTTTTAAATGTGGGGGACATGCATGATTGGGGCTCATGCTGTGGCCCAGGACAGTAATTAGTCAATGTCCCAGTTCCAACTAAAAATGGTGGTTGAAAGACTCCTTTTTTTCCGGCACTTTTTAAATGTGGGTCATGCAGGTTTGGGGCTCATCTGTGGCCCAGGACAGGTATAGTCACATGTCCAGTGAAACTAAATGGTGGGTTGAAAGACTCCTTTTTTCCGGCACTTTTTAATGTGGTGTCCATGCAGGTTTGGGCTCATTGCTGTGGCCCAGGACAGGTATAGATAGTCAATGCCGTGAAACTAAAATGGTGGTTGAAAGACTCCTTTTTCCGCACTTTTTAAATGTGGGGGCATGCAGGTTTGGGGCTCATCTGTGGCCCAGGACAGGTATAGTCAATGTCCAGTGAAACTAAAATGGTTGGTTGAAAGACTCCTTTTTCCGGCACTTTTTAAATGTGGTGTCATGCAGGTTTGGGCTCATGCAGCGTTCCAGAAAGGGGGAATATCAAAATGTCCAGTTTCAAGTAACATGATGTATCAAATCATACGCCTTCTGGCACATTTTAAATTTGTGGGGTGATGCAGTTTAAGGTCAGGCTGTGTTACAAGACAGGGATAGTAAATGGTCTGTGACTTTTTTTTCTGTGACATTTATAACCTAATGTTGTTGCCATAAGATGTAGCACTATCCATTTGACTGTTGTGGATGTTAATTTCAGCTTCTACTCTCCAGCAGCCTTGTTTTTTGTGTAAAATGAAAGGGGTTGTTGCATCTCCCATAGACATAATGGTCATCGCGCCATATCGATGCTCACTATCGAAAAACCTTATCGATAGCGGCCGACTATCGACTATCGATCGATCTCGATAGCCAACGCAATCGCTCAACACTACTCAAAATAATTAAACACACAGCCATCAATGTCTAACCTGCTGGCAAAAAAGTGAGTGCACTCTAAAAAGCAAAATGTTAAATTGTGCTCAGGTGTGGGGAACAGGTCTGTTAAATTGGTGTTATCGCACACTCTCTCATATTGGTCACTGGAATTTTAACATGGCATTTCATGGCAAAGAACTGTCTGATGATCTGAAAAAAAGAATTGTTGCTTTACATAAAGATAGCCTAAGCTACAAAAAGATTGTAAACACCCTAAAACTGAGTTACAGCATGGTGGCCAAGACCATACAATGGTTTAACAAAGCAGGTTCCACTCGGAACAGGCATTGCTATCATCTACCAAAGTAGCTGGGTGCGAGTACTCAGTGTCATATCCAGAGATTGTGTTTTCAAAATAGATACCGAATATACTCGAGTATAAGCCAAGTTTTTCAGCACAAAAAATGTGCTAAAAAATCCCCCCACCTTATACTCGAGTCACTGCCGGCGCTCAGGCCTGTGATGCCCGATGCTGACAGGACGCTTCAGCTATAGCGGCTCCTCAGTGAGCCATATAACAGTAAGCCCTGAGTGAGCCTCATAATGTCCCGGCGCTGCGGATGGTCAGTCAACTGTCCGCGATCCCTTCAACCTATATGCCGACTCCTCCGGAGCACAAATTAGGTTAAGGGATAACCACTCGCGGGGGCACAGAGCGAGCGTAGTGTCTCACGCTTCGTGCGCGGCCCTGAGAGACGTCCCCCCACCAGCCTGTGCTGGGAAGACTGAACAGCACGCGGGAAGGCGGATCAGCGAGGAGGCAAGCGCGATGGACGTGAGCAGCGGGGAGCCATGTAAGTGGGTTTTTTTGTTTTTTTAAACTTCCTAAACCTGCCTACTGCTGCCTATACCTTCCTACAGCTGCCTATCCTGCACTACAGCCACCCTATACCTGCCTATAATTGCCCTACCAGCTGCCTATACTCTGCCTACAGCTGCAATCCACCTGCCTACAGCGGCCCTAATACCTGCCTATACCGCCTACCGCTGCCTATACTTGCCTACAGCTGCCTATATCTGCCTACAGCCGTCCTATAAAAGTTTTAATCCCTAAACCTGCCAATCACCTCCCTTACTGCCTATAACCAGCCCTACAGCTGCCTATACCTGCCTACATAGCCGCCCTAATACAACCTGCCTATACCTGCCGCTACATGCTCCTATATCCTGCTCCTACACCTCCTAAACCTGCCTACACTCCTACAGCCGGTCCTATACCTGTCTACAGCTGCCTATACCTGTCAACACGCCTATAACCTGCCTACAGCCGGCCTATACCTGCCTACATCAGCCTATACCTGCCCTATACCTGCCTAAGCCGGCCCTATATACCCTGCCATAACTGCTACAGCAGCCTACAGCCGGCCCTATACCTGCCTTACAGCTGGCCCTATACCTGCCCTACAGCCGTCCCTATACCTGCTACACCTGTCTCTAATCTGCCTATAGAGCCTGCCCTATACCTGCCCTATGGGCCATATACCTGCCTATAATTCTGCTTATGGGGAACATATAACTGCCTATTACATGCCTATGTGGCATATACGTGGCCTTTTGGGGCATATACCTTCCTATATCGTGCATATATGGGGGCCAATATAGCCTCCTAAATTTGCCTAAGGGGGACATTAAACTGCCTATGTAATTTTATGATCCATTTTTTATTTTTAAGAATTACCAGTGCCACTGCATTTTTTCTACCCTAGGCTTATACTCGAGTCATAAGTTTTCCCAGCTTTTGTGAAAAAGTTAGGGAGTTTCGGCTTTATACTCGGGTCAGCTTATACTCGAGTATATACGGTATATGAGTGCTGCCAGCATTGCTGCAGTGGTTAAAGGGGTGGTGGGTCAGTTTGCCAGTGCTCAGCCCATATGCCACACACTGCAAAAAATTGGTCTGCATGGCCTCTTCTAAAGATGATGCACAAGAAAGTCAACAAACAGTTTTCTGAAGACAAGCAGACTAAGGACATGGCTGGCTTACTGGAACCATGTCCTGTGGTCTGATAAGACCAAGAGAAACTTATTTGGTTGTGATGATGTCAAGCATTTGTGGAGGGAACCATGAATGCCAACATGTACTGTGACATACTGAAGCAGATCATGATCTGCTCCATTTGCAAACTGGGCTGCAGTATTCCAACATGATAATGACCCCAAACACACCTCCAAGATGACCACTGCCTTGCTAAAAAAATGGGGGTAAAGGTACTTGACTGGTCAAACATGTCTCCAGATCTAAACCCTATTGAGCATCTGTGGAGCCTCCTACATGGAAGATTAAGGAGTGCACGGTCTCTAACATCCACCAGCTCAGTGATGTTGTCATAGAGGAGTGGAAAAGGATTCCAGTGGCAACCTGTGAAGCTCTAGTGAGCTCAATGCTAAAGAGAGCTAAGGCAGTTCTGGAAAATAATGGTAGCCACACAACATATTGACACTTTTGGCACAATTTGACCATTTTCACCTATGGATGTACTCACTTTTGTTGCCAGTGGTTTAAACATTGATGTCTGTGTGTTGAGTTATTTTGAGGGCACAAGAGATTTACACTGTTATACAAACTGACTTCTTTACATTATATCAAAGTGTCATATCTTCGGTGTTGACCCATGAAAAAATATAATACAATACTTTGAAAACTGTGAGGGGTGTATTCACTTTTCTGAGATACTGTAAGAAATCTAAATGTACTAACATTGTACACTGGCTCAACCAGACTATAAACAAGTGGAGATTCACTTAATTATGATTACTTTTTTGTAAGTGTTTATGGAATTTAATACTAATGCTAAATTTAAAAAAAATCCCTGTTATTGAATAACATCAAGACTTTCTGCAGGTAATTCATGAACGGATAATTTACATGTGCTATTTCTTTCATTTCTATATGGTTTTTCTGCTAATAATGGCTAAAAGTAGTATGTAGGTTGTAAGAAGGTCATTAACACAAAGAAAGTAATTACTGAAGACGACTCTCCAGGTAATGAAAACATCATTAAGCCATAAACTAGATGTTTGTCTATTTCCTTCTATTAAAAGTAATAGGTATGCAATAAATTAGATTTTAATAAGCTACAGTTTATTGAATAGGTTAATTTTTTTTATTGTTATTTTATACAAAGTGAGAGGTATAGCGGTTATGTAAGGATGAGTAATTATAAAGAATGACATGCTGTCAATGTAATTTCTTGGTAGTGTAAATGTATATTAATTACAGTGGGTTAAAAAGGAATTCATCCCCCTTGAATGTTCTCTAATTTTTAAACATTGCAGCCACAAACTGAAATGTATTTTATTGATATTTTATATGATAAAATTGCAACCCAGTTTCCATAGGGCAGGGGATCATGCTCTGCTTCAGTATGTCACAGCACATGTTGCTATTTATACTGTATGTCCCTCAATGAACCGTTGTACCTCTCAGCCGGCACCACTCATGCAGTCCTGAACCATGACACTCCTACGACTGTGCTTGACAGTAGGCAAAACACATGTCTTTGTACTCCTTACCTGCCTGCCATCACCTGCCTGCTTGACATTATCTGAACCAAATAAGTTACTCTTAGTCTCATCAGGCCACAGTACATGGTTTCAGTAAGCCATGTCCTTAGTCTGTCTTCAGCAAACTGTTTGCGGGCTTTCTCATCATCATTAGAAGACGCTTCCTTCTAGGACGACAGCCATGCAGACCAATTTGATGCTGACCTCCCACCTCTTTAAACTCTGCAGCAATGCTGGCAGCACTCATGAGTCTATTGTGAGAAGACAATCTCTGTATATGGCGCTGAGCACATGCAATGAACTTCTTTGATCGACCATGGCGAGACATGTTCTGAATGGAACCTGTCTTGTTAAACTGCTGTATGGTCTTGGCCACCATGCTGCAGTTGTTTCAGGGTGTCGGAAATCTTCATACAGCCTAGGTCATCGTTATGAAGTGCAACAATTCTTTTTTTTCAGATCCTCACAGTCTTCTTTGCCATGAGGTGCCATGTTGATCTTCCTGTGACCAGTGTGAGAGAGTGTTAGAGCAATAACACTAAATTTAACACACCTGCTCCCTATTCACACTTGAGACCTTATAACACTAACAAGTCACATGGCACCATGGAGTAAAAATGGCAAATTGGTCACAATTTGTCCATTTTCACTTAGGGTTGTACTCACTTTTGTTGCCAGCAGTTTAGTCATTGATGGCTGTGTGTTGAGTTATTTTGAGAACACATCGACTTTATACTATTATACAAGCTGTACATTGACTACTTTACAATGTATCAAAGTGTCATATATTCAGTGTTGGCTCATGAAAAGACATAATACAATATTTACAAAAATATGAAGGGTGTACTCACTTTTGTGAGATACTGTATATGCAGGGTATTTCGAACCCCTGAAAGATACAGTTAAAAAGTCAGAATTCTAGATCTTTTTGTTATTTAAAAAAACATGATATTCAGTGGTGGGTACTTCTTGTTTCACTTTCATACCCTTATAGATTATAAACTCTTGTGAACAGTACTCGTATGACTCTTGTTTTAATTGTTTTTTTTGTGTCTACGTCTGATTATGTCAAAGTGCAGAAATATTTTGCTTTTCATTATGAAGGTTTGCTTTTTATTCACCTTTTCTATACAAAGTGAAATGTTTACTTTCATTCCTTAAGATGGATCGATCACAATTCTCTGACATTTCTGGGGTTTTTTCTCTCTTCCCATAGCTGGCTCAAAGTGCCGGGAGGGCAGCAACACATGAAATACAAACTGTGGCGTTCTTGTGGCTAAGTGCTATGGGTTGGGAAATTCAATATGCTTGAAATATTGTGCTCAACGGTAGGCCCTCCGGGCTGGACAGCATCATTCAGGTGTCTGGGAAAGAGAGTAGGAAGACCCAAAGTAATTTGGACAAGGATAATGAAAGAGGGTCCCACATAGGGGCTCAATTGCTGATGTAGTCCATGACAAAATGGGCCACCTGAACTACTAAGAACTATATACCACTGGAATGTGTTAGATGACTGGGATGTACATTGAAAAGCTGGACATTATCAAGAGAGAAATGGAAAGAATGAATGTAGACCTTATGGGAGTCAGCAAACTGTAATGGATTGGATCTAGGAACATCAGGTCAGATAATTGCACCATTTATTAATCTGACACCAAGGTAGAAAAGATAAAGGGAGTTGCCATTGTGGTCAACAAAGGAATCAGAAGGTGTGTCACCAATACATTGATGATAAGGTCAACATCAAAAGGAAACCTCTGAACTTGACCAGCATACAAGTCTATGCACTAACAGCAGATGTGTCAGAGCAGGACATTGAAGACTTTTGCACTCAGGTTTTCGCATACTCAATACAACCTAAAGAAAAGACATCATCTATAATGTGGGCAACTCCAATGCCAAACTTGGAGAAGAAGAACATGCAGGAGTGGTCAGCAGACATGGTCTAGGGAAAAGAAATGAAGCTGGGGACCGTCCTGTGCAATTCTTCCAGTAGAATGAGATTAGAATCTTTATCCAGCCTAAGCGGTGTCCTTATACATACACTTCCCCAAATAGGAAACATCACAACTAGATTGACTCTATCCTCTGCCAGCAAAAATGGAAGGGATCGATTTCTGATCACCAACTCCTTGCCAAAGTTAGACTAAACAAGATCAATTATCCAGTCATATAAGGAAAGCTTTATGTCAGTAAGATTCTTACACAGTATTCAATGGAAATATATTACAGGTTCTATCTGCTCCAGCAGGAAGGAGAAAGTCCAGACAAACAATGGGATATATCAAATGAATCAACACTGAAACTGCACAAGAGCATATGGCATACAAGAAGGCCATACATGGAAGCAACAGGCTGACTACAACTACTCTCCAGATTGCTAGTAAAAAGAGAGAGAGGCCAAGGTTAAAGACAAGTTGTATGAGGTGAGGCATCTCAATGCTGAGAGAAACCAGGATAGACCAGAACAAATTCCTAATTTCTCAGTGAAAAAAGCCCATAAGAAGGGAACACCAGGGAATTATTTTCCATGATGAAACAAGTGAAGAACACTTCTCAGAAAGACAACGCTCAAATACTGTTGTGAGATTGAAATTAGTGATCAGTGGGATATGAAGCAGAGATGGAAAGAATACACAGATGGGCAATATGCCTACTGGCACTGGCACCACCCTGAGGAGCTTAGGGGCCACGAGGAACTGGAACCAGACCTACTGGAAAGTGAAGTGGGCACTGAGAAAGCTGACAAAAAAAAAAAGGCATTAATGGAATACCTGCAGAGCTGCTCAACCAGTCCCAATAACCACATTGAAGAGACAATGCCAGAGAATCTGGAGAATCTGCACATGACCAGAGGACTGGAAAAGATCAGTTCAATGCAAACGAGGTATGGAGGTCTAGAGTGGTTCAAGATCAAACAGGGCATAAGACAAGGATGCATTCCCTCTCCTTTTCATTTCGACCTTAATCCAGAAGTAATCATGAGAAATCTGGACTAAGATTATTCAAGTCTTAGTGTTAAAATAGGTGGACGAACCATTAGAAATCTAAAAAATGCAGATGATACAACCCTACTGGCAGAGAGTGGAAAGGACATGGAGAAACTGATTATAAAGATGAAAGATCATGAAAGGAATATGAAGATTAAGGCTAACATTAAAAAAAGTTCTCAGAAAGATCAACAATAAGGAGAAAGAAGTGATTAACAGTAGTGATGAGCGATTACGTTGACTATCGTCTTCGGGTCGATAGTCAATATCGGCAATTATCAATAAGATATCCGAAAGTCGATAATAGATTATCGCCGATGACCATTAAAGTCTATGGGAGAGGAACAACACCTTCATTCTTACACCCAAACGGGGATGGAGAAGCTGGAATTTAAAACACCACAACGTCAAATGGTACAGGGCTTTAGGAAACACACTTTGGGTTTATAAAACCCCACAAAAAAAAAAGGGGTTGGTTAAACCACCTGTTCCAAAAAGGGCCCTTTTTTTTTGGCATTTTTTTCCATTTACTCACGTGTGGAGGAAATTTCTCGTTCTTTGTTTTTCCGGTCCATCTCCATGTCCCGAAAAAAACCTACATCTGGTCAAGTTTTCCCTAAAACCCCCTTTTTACAATTCAGGGGGTTTTTTTTTTACCATATTTTGACATGAAGTTTTTTGTAGTTTAATTCTAGAAAAAAACATTTTTAAAAGGATGGAATCCCCCATTTCTTTGTTTTTTTTTTAATTGTTTTTAAATGGGTTGTTAATCGGGGTATTGTAGTAGTTAAGATCTTGCAAAAAAAAAGTCATTTTGCAATTGTGTCCATGTGGCCCTACCCTTTTTTCTGAAGCACCAAATCCCCCTTGAGCCATCTTGCAATTGTGAAGAACAAATGTTGTTAAAACAACTTTTTTTACAATAGGACTGTAGTCTATCTGCATTCCACAGAAAAATCCCCCCAAAAAAATTCAAAAACATGACCCATGACCCCTTTTGAAAATTTGTGAAGAACAAATTTTGTTGAAAAAAAAACAAATCTTTGTTAGAAACAAAAAAATTTTTTAATAGGAAACCCTAAAAGTAAAAGTGCTTTCCCACAGCAACAGTAAGAAATCATTTAAAAAAAAATTTCAAAAAGGACCATTTCGTTTTTGAAGAGGAATGTGAAGTAGACCGCAACTAAAAACCCGTAAAAACCTGGCAATTGGGGTCCAACAACTCATAAAAGACCCATCCCTGATTAATCTGATAAAAGTAAACGTTCCCCACATTATCTGGGAAAGCCGGAGCGTTTGTCTGTAATGACTCCTCCGCTGTGCTGAAAAAGGCCGCCAGTTTAAAAGTGGCTGCTGGGCAGGACAACACCTCTAGGGTGCGGAAAGTGGGGGCCATTTTTCCCTTTTTGGATACCCAGAATTATTGGGTCCGGAATAAATACAAAAACATCGGTTTTGAGAGCAGATAGTCGGCCCATGATCTTAAGCGGGCCCTTGTGTGTTGATGTGTGCCCTGCTTGTATTTGGTGAGGGGTAAAAAAAATTTTGCCAGGATCACCCATTAGGCTTCTGCATTCCTGTGCTGCCGCTACGCTACGGGCACTCTACTGTGTGTCGGTTTGTTGTTCCACCGTGACATTTGGGGAACGTGAAGCAACGCAACAGTGTCCCGTTGATCATCGCAAGGTCTCATTTCCTGCATTTTACCCCTTTTTTGGGTGGGGGGAAAGGGAAAATTGCTATTTTTTTTTTGTACCGGGGATCCAGGAGGGTGCCCCCCAAAAGTTGTTGTTTGAGGGCCCTTTCATGCGGGATCACGTTGGAGGAAGGAGACCAAGCACTCATGTGAGGTGGAGCTTTGATTTCCCAAGCCTCGGGGTCGAGGGGGCACTAAAAACTTTTCTTCCCCCTTTCCTCCCCTCTTGCGCCAACCTTTTCCAAGGCGGGGGAGTCGGTAAGTCGGTGTCAGAATCCCTTTTTCCCCCCTCCCCCCTGAAGAGCGATTGCCTGCCTTTGCACTACCCCTAAACCCGAACCTGGCCTAATAAAGGGAACCGAAAAAATTGGGGAAATGTGGGGTTTTGGGGATTCGACGGGGGGAAAAGGTCCTATCCGATTGATCCTCTCCTCCCCCCTCGTGGGGGGGACCTGTTGTTCAGGTGTCCAACGATGTTCCAGAACTAGATCACCCAATGCTATGCTGAAAAAGGGCTGGGCCCGCCGCCCATTTTGGGGGTTTCTTCAAAAGGGGCAAGGATGGTGCGGAGCTCTTTCACCTGCCTCCACTCTCGGGGGTCAACACCCCGAATCCGCACCGTGCTTGTCAGGCCATGTGTAACTTCGTATGCGAAAATGGATTGTGCTGTCCCACAACGCTGGGCATTGGAGGTGGAATTCCAGGTGTTGCCACGTCAAAAAATGAGACTTGAGGGGAGGCCGAGCTGCCTTTGCAACGCACCCTGGGGGGACAACAGGGCGAACGGGCGGAAAAGTGGAACTCAGACCTGAGTCTTTCCCAGCGGCAGTCCAGCCCCGGGTACTTTTTGAAATTTTTTGGCGAAAGGTTCATGACTTGCCAGGCAAGGGATGTTCCACCTACCACTTAAGGGGGGCCCAGCAATTTGCCCGTTAACGCACACCCCTTTCCCCTGGCACAAGCTTTTGTCACCCAGCCAGCGCTCGTTCGTTGGGGGAACCCCCCACAGCTTCTGACCTGGTGTGGATGGTCTCCAAGGACAGATTAATTTTCAACCGGCCTGTTTCTCTGGGCCTATGCCCCCAAGGACCTTGGGTAAAAGAGCCCTGCACCACCCCTCCCGGTTCTGAAGAGCTGCCCCGAGCCGACCAACCGTCACCCCCAAGTATCCCCCAGCCACCCAGTGAGCGTACAGAGAAATAGGGCCTTGGCCGTGCTTACTATCCATGTTTTTGGGGGAAATGGATTTTTTTCCGGACACAGAGCGGGACAACGCCTTGAAATTTTAGTACCGGGGCTGGCCAGGGCAGGGACGGCTTTTCTGCAAAGAAATCCCTGCTCGGATCTGGTATTGGGGGCAGGAAGGGGCCCCATGACTGGGGGAAACCCCTCTGGTCCACCGAGGGAAAAAGGAAAATTTTCCGGGCCCCAAAACCCTGGCAATCCGACATTCAGGTTTTTTGGCTTTGGGATGGTTTGGGTTAAAGTTTTCTTTGCTCCCAAACCTGGAAACGGGGGCTGGTGCTAGACTGGCCCGCTGTACGGCAGCGGTTCAAACTGGGGAAAGGGAGAAGGGTAGGATGGGTCTTGGTGGTGTTTTGGTACCGGGCAACGGGAGGCTGAAGCGGAGGTGACCCTGATCATGACTTGAGAGACATGGGCCCTGAGGAACGCTTGGTGGGGCGGGGAGGAGGAGGGGGACAGAGGGGTGACAGTGGTTGGGAGGCCCGGCCCCGGTCTGGCCTTTTTTGGCCAATGTTCCCTCCATTTCAACTCATGCATTCGCGAGTGACTAGACATGTTGGTGGTGGTTAAAAACAAAAGATTCTTCCTCTACTTATGCTTTTCCCGGCAAAGGGGGCAATGAATCGTGGGTGATCAAGGCTTGCCAAAGAAGGCCCAGTCTTGGAGGTTTGGCCTTTTTTTGGGGCTAACGAGGAGCGGGGTTTCCGCTGACCATGGTGGGGGATATACAGCAGACTTTGCGACCGCCCCCTCCCTTTTTGGGGGGGGGACCCTCTGACACTACCCCATCGGGTTTTCCCCCTCGTCCAGTGATGAAGCGCTCGAACAAATTTTGCTAAAAGACTAATTAATCCGCAATGTTTCATCTCATCACAACACAGGTGAATTGTCGTCCTGACTTCTGCATCCAGAGCTGCGGGCTACAAGCAAAAGGGGCTGCAAGGGTTGCCGACCCCCGGGATTTTTTTTCCCCTTGACCGGGTTCCTTTCCTCTGATGGCATCAGTAACTGGGGTCAGAGCAGAGAAAATTTTCCTCTTTGGCCCCTTGATTTTTTAAATGCCTTTACCCAACCGATTTTGTCATCAAAGAGGTTTTCAGAAAATGGATTTCCACAGGGTGGGTACAGAGTTGACATTTTGGGTGCCTTCGCTTCATGTTGGACAGATTTCTTTTATGATGTGTGACGACATTTTTGGGCCGGGGGATTTTGGGGGAAAGAGTAAGTTGCTGGGCGGTTGCATTAACCCCCTGAAGAACAGATTGGCCCCACGCGTTTTTTGGGGTTTCACGGCCCTGACCCAGAAGACAGGCCCCGCGGGCCCGCAACGGGCGTCCGCTGGCAGGCCCGGGGCGCCAGCCAGGGACCCCTTTTCCCCCGAACCCCCCCCTTGGACCACCCCTCTTTGCCGTTACCCCTAAAAAAATTAGAAGGATAAAAATTTTTTTAATAAAAGAGTTTTGGAAAGCTAATTAAAAAAACGGCAAAAACACAGCTATTTAAAAACCCTCAAATCAAAACAAAAAAGCTGGATGAAATTTAAGTGCTAGGGAACCCTTTTCCCGGGGACTAACCAAAAAGGGCCCCTTTAAATGTATGCAAAAAGTAATTTTTAAAACACCCGGGGGAAAAAATTGCGATTAAATTTAAAGCGCTCTTGGCGCCGGGCCCCCAAATTTTCGTTAAAAATTTTTGGTTTTAAAACCCGTGGTGACTACAATTTCTGGATTCAAATTTAACTGAAGTGGGGCCCATCAACAAAGCTTGCCTGGCCCAAAAAATAAAAAAACACGTTTAAAGTAAAACGGATAAAAAAAAGGTATTTTTTGGGGACCCCAATCACTTGGTGATACAAAAATTTCTGTATTCAAATTTTAACTAAAAGTAGCTCTTAACCAACCCAAAGGGCCCTTTTAAAAACGGCGGTTTTTTATAAAATGGGGTGAACTTTTTTTTCCTTCTCACCAAAAAACCCCCGGGGCCCCGTTGAAAAGTAAGGTAATAAAAAGGGGGTTTTTGGCACCTATCAGTACACCTGTGGTGAACAAATTTTTGGAAAAATTTAACGCAAAGGTGGCTTCTTAACAAAGCGGGGCCCGCGCCAAAGTGAAAAAAAAAATATTGAAATGTAAGGATAATAAAAGGGATTTTTTTGGGACCCCATCAATTACCTGTGGTGATACAAAAAGCTGATTCAAATTTTTTGCAAAGTAGTCTATGAACAAAGCTTATTGACCCAAAAATGAAAAAAAAACCCTGTCTGAAATGTATACGGTAATAAAACGGTATTTTTTGGACCTATCAATTCACCGGGTGACTTAAAAATTTCTGATTCAAATTTTAAATGAAAAGTGTCTTCAACAAAGTTGACTGACCAAAAATGAAAAAAAAACCTGTCGAAAAGTTACGGATAAAAAAGGTAATTTTTTTGGGACCTACAGACACCCGGGTGACACAAAAATTGCTGGATTCAAATTTAACTGCAAGGTGGTCTACAACAAAACTGGCCCCGGCCAAAGTGAAAAAACACTATCTGAAATGTAACGGGAAAAAAAAAGGTATTTTTTGGCCCTTCAATTACCCGTGGTGACTACAAAAAAGCTGTATCAAATTTAATGCAAATAGCTCTATAACAAAGCTTGATGACCAAATGAAAAAAAACCCCGTCTGAAATGTATACAATTAAAAAAGGTTTTTTGGCACCTATCATCACCTGTGGTGATTTCAAATTGTGGATTAAATTTAACTGGAGGGGCTCTATAACAAAGCTGTGCCCAAAGTGAAAAAAAACCCGTATTGAAAAAATAACGGGTAATAAAAAGGTTTTTTTGGGACCTATCAATTCACCTGTGGTGACACAAAATTGCGATTTAAAATTTTAAATGCAAAAGTGCTCTAAAACAAAGTACTGCCCCAAAATGAAAAAAAACACCTTCTGAAATGTATCGGATATAAAAGTTTTTTTTGGACCCATCAATTCACCGGGGTGTACAAATTCTTATTCAAATTTAACTGCAAGTAGCTCTATCAACGCTTGACTGACCGGGAAAAAAAACCCCTTGAAATTAAAACGATTTAAAAAAAGGTTTTTTTTGGCACAACAGTACCCTGTGGTGTTTCAAAGTTGCGGATTAAATTTAAAATGCAGGTGGGTCTATCAAAAAAGGGCCCCGCCCAAAGTGAAAAAAAAAAGTATCTGAAAGATGGGATAAAAAAAGGTTTTTTGGGCACCTTCAATTACCGTGGGGACTACAAAATTGCTTTTAAATTTAAACGCAAAGTAGCTCTTTAACAAAGCTTGACGTCCAAAAGTAAAAAACACCTGTCTGAAATGTTCTCGGATTAAAGTTTTTTTTTTTGGCACCTTCAATTCACCGGTGGGGATACAAAATTGCTGTATTCAAAATTTTAACTGAAATGCTCTTCAAAAAAGCTTGACTGACCAAAGTAAAAAAAAAACCCGTCCCCAAAGTATAGGATAAAAAAAGGTTTTTTGTCACATCAGTACACCGTGGGGATTACAAAGTGCGGGGTTTAAAAAAATTTTAAATGCAAAGGGGGCCTATCAACAAGCTGGGCGCCAAAGGAAAAAAACCGTATCTGAAATGTATACGGGATATAAAATGGGATTTTTTGGCACCTATCAATTCCCCGTGGTGACTACAAAATTGCTGTATTGAAAATTTTTGCAAAGTAGCTTAGAACAAAACTTGACTGACCCAAAATGAAAAAAACCCCCTGTCTGAAATTAACGGATAATAAACGGTATTTTGGCACCTATCAGCACACCTGTGGTGACTACAAATTTGCTGGATTCAAATTTAACTGCAAGGTGGCTCTATCAACAAAGCTGGCCTGCGCCAAAGTGAAAAAAAAACACGTATCTGAAATGTATACGGGATAATAAAAGGTATTTTTTGGCACCTATCAACCTGTGGTGACTACAAAATTGCTGGATTCAAATTTAACTGCAAGGTGGCTATATCAACAAAGCTGGACTGGGCAAAATTGAAAAAGAACACCTATCTGAAATGTATACTGATAATAAAAGTGGAGTTTTGCACCTAACAAATAGACCTGCAGTTACTAGAAAAGATCTGTATCCTAATATAAGGCAATGCAATGTCTAAACAAAGTTTTGGCTGTACAATATCCAGTATCCTTTATAGAGCTTGTCTGTGTTCGCCCGCGGCCTCCCCCGCTCCCCCACGCTCCACCCCGCGACTTTACAGCAGTAGATGCTCCTTTAAAATTCTCTGCCTAACTACCTAAAATCTGCAAATCTCTGATCTAACTAAGTTCTAAGGATCACAGCTAAAAGTAGAGCTGTCTCTGTGAAAAAAATAGAATAATTTCGCTGAGCTGTTTGCTGAGCTGTTTGGACAGAGGCAGAGCGCACGTCCTACTGCTATGAGACGCTGACACACACTGATCATGAACAGGAAGGGCTGTTCTATGTAAAACAAGGTCATGTGATTTTTCCAGCCAATCGCAACCATACACATCCCAGTCATGACGTCGCACACACATCTCACCCTGCTCTATTCTGTAAGCTGATTTGCTGGCCGCCAAAATGACAGGAAGCGCGAAAATGGCGCGATATTAATAGATTATGCACAGATTTTAACCTAAACTATCGCTTGATCTAAAAAATCCAATCAACATAAATACCGTGCCGATTTCAACTTTGTCGATAATAATCGCTCAACACTAATTAACAGCTTAATTTCTCTTGGCTCCCTTGTTGATCACAGTGGGAGTTCGACAGCAGAGATCAAGCATTGATTAGCACTGTGGCATGCAACCATGGTTAACATGGAACACTGATAAGGAAGTTACCAACCACTATAAACAAAATTTACATTCATTATTAGTGTCAAAATAAATAAAAAAATTATAAAACATTTTTAATACACTAAAGTTACCGGTCAACCACCTACCCGTCTTACTAAAAATAGTATTCTCCCAATAATCCTCACAATGTAAGACATAAATAAAGTACAAGTGCAACACTATTCAGTAATACAGTGATACATAGGAGGAACATCTGAATCACATAATACAGGAAAATACCTGACCTGTATACAATATATCAATGGTAAGGACAAGCAGATGGGAGAGCGGGACCCTAACATGGGTTTCACTTGCACTTGGTCACATTCTGCATATGTATCATCAGTTTACTGTATTTATTTATGTCTTACATTGTGGGCATTATTGGGAGAATAGCATTTTGCGTAAGGTGGGGAGGAGATTGAGCCAATCATTTTTATTACATTATTATTTGTATGATATTTTTATCTATTTTTGCATGAATAAAAATTGTGAATTTTATT
Source organism: Phyllomedusa bahiana (assembly GCA_025379985.1). Classification (NCBI taxonomy): domain Eukaryota; kingdom Metazoa; phylum Chordata; class Amphibia; order Anura; family Hylidae; genus Phyllomedusa; species Phyllomedusa bahiana. Next base: position 99,619 of record JAODAL010007875.1, on the reverse strand, counting down.
TATAGTTGGTTACTTCCATTGATCGTTCATAAGTAAACCCCATCACTGATTTATTTGCATATGCCCCATATTTTCATAAGAGGTGTTCATGCTTAGCATGGACCAAATATGGAAGTGTAAGTATGTCTCAGTCTCCACCATCTCATATGTATAATTCTGTTTATCTATCTGTATCATATGTATTATTATATCTATATATCTAGCTCATATCTACTCATCAACTTATTTAGCTCATATCTACTTAACTATCTAGCTTTCTATCTTATGTCTATCTATCTATCTATCTATCTATCTAGCTCATATCTATGTATGTATATTTGTATCTCATATCCATCTAGTTCATATCTATTTGTCTATCGATCTGTCTATCTTATGTTTATTTCCCTATCTAGCTGATATCCATTTATCTATATTGTATCTATTCTCCTATATATTTGTCTAACTAACATCTATCGTCTAGTTCATACCTATTGATCTATTTATCTAGTTGATATCTATCTATCTATCTATCTATCTATCTATCTAGCCATCTACAGTTGAAACCAGAAGATAACATACACTATATAAAAAGGCACATATTCAAGTTTTTCTCACTATATGACATGAATGGGAACATCTCTCCTTATGGAGTGCACCAGTTAAGGTGTGTAGTGTTTTGATTGCCTTTTAGCCCACTACTAAGCATCTGCATATCAAAAGGCATTATGGGAAAGGAGCTGGAAAGCTCACTGCGCCCTCTATAGGTTGTAACAAATCCTCAATTTACTTCTGATTCACTGAATCTTTGAGAAGCAAAAAGGAATAATTGTCAAGCCAATATTGCTCATCTACATACGCCATTTCGTATGTAGATGAGCAATATTGGCTTGACAATTATTCCTTTTTGCTTCTCAAAGATTCAGTAAATCAGAAGTAAATTGAGGATTTGTTACAACCTATAGAGGGCGCAGTGAGCTTCCCAGCTCCTTTCCCATAATGCCTTGTGATATCTGACATGAAATCAAAATAAACCTTACCCATTTTAGGTCAATTAGGATTATAAAAATTATTTATATTTGCCAAATACCAGAACAATGAAAGAGAGAGAATTTGTTAAGACATTATTACACTCACCGGCCACTTTATTAGGTACACCATGCTAGTAACTGGTTGGACCCCCTTTTGCCTTCAGAACTGCCTCAATTCTTCGTGGCATAGATTCCACAAGGTGTTGCAATGATGCTCAATTGGTACCAAGGGGCCCAAAGAGTGCCAAGAAAATATTCCCCACACCATGACACCACCACCACCAGCCTGAACCGTTGATACAAGGCAGGATGGATCCATGCTTTCATGTTGTTGACGCCAAATTCTGACCCTACATCCGAATGTCGCAGCAGAAATCGAGACTCATCAGACCAGGCAACGTTTTTTCCAATCTTCTACTGTCCAATTTCGATGAGCTTGGGCAAAATTGGAGCCTCAGTTTTTCCTGTTCTTAGCTGAAAGGAGTGGCACCCGGTGTGGTCTTCTGCTGCTGTAGCCATCTGCCTCAAAGTTCGCCGTACTGTGCGTTCAGAGATGCTCTTCTGCCTACCTTGGTTGTAACGGGTGGCTATTTGAGTCACTGTTGCACTTTCTATCAGCTCGAACCAGTCTGCCCATCTCCTTTGACCTCTGGCATCAACAAGGCATTTCCGCCCACAGGACTGCCGCTCACTGGATGTTTTTTCTTTTTCGGACCATTCTCTGTAAACCCTAGAGATGGTTGTGCGTGAAAATCCCAGGAGATCAGCAGTTTCTGAAATACTCAGACCAGCCCTTCTGGCACCAACAACCATGCCACGTTCAAAGGCACTCAAATCACCTTTCTTCCTCATACTGATGCTCGGTTTGAACTGCAGGAGATTGTCTTGACCATGTCTACATGCCTAAATGCACTGAGTTGCCGCCATGTGATTGGCTGATTAGAAATTAAGTGTTAACGAGCAGTTGGACAGGTGTACCTAATAAAGTGGCCGGTGAGTGTATTACTTTCTGCAAAGTCAAAAGTTTCCATACACTAGGATTACTATGCCTTTAAACTATTTGGGACAGCCCTTATGATGATATCATGTCTTTGGAAGCTTCTGGTTTATTGGCAACATCTGAGTTAATTAGAGGCACACCTGTGGATGCATTTTTTTTTATGCACACCAGAACCACACTGCTTCTGTATGTAACATCATGGGAAAGTCTAAAGAAATCAGCCAAAATATCAGGAAGAGAATTGTGGACCTGCACAAGTCTGGATCATACTTGGGTGTAATTTCCAGATAACTGAATGTGCCTCGTTCATCTGTACAAACAATTATACAGAACTACAAACAAGATGGGAATGTTCAGTCATCATATCACTCAGGAAGGAGACGGTTCTGTGTCTTAGAGATGAACGTGCTTTGATCCGACATGTGCATTTCAACCCAAGAACAAAATCAAAAGACCTTGTGAAGATGCTGTCGGAAGCTGGTAAGATTGTGTCATTATCCATAGTCAAACAAGTACTGTATCAAGATGGGCTCATAGGCCACTATGCCAGGAAGAAGCCATTACTCCAAAAGAAACATACAAAAGCCAGATTAATGTTTGCAAATGCACACAGGAATTAAGACCTACATTTTTGAAGACATATCCTGTGGTCTGATTAAACTGTTTGGCAATAATGACCATTGTTACATTTGGAGGAAAAAGGGAGAAGCTTGGGAGCCTAAGAACACCATCCCAACTGTGAAACACGGGGGTGGCAGCATCATGTTGTGGGGTTGTTTTGCAGGAGGGACTGCGGCACTTCACAAGATATATGGCATTATGAGGAAAGAAGATTATGTGGCAATACTGAAGCAACATCTCAAGACAGGAAGTTAAAGCTTGGGTGGAAATAGGTCTTCCAAATGGACAATAACCCAAAGCATACTGCCAAACTGGTTACAAAGTGGCTTAAGGATAACCAAGTCAATGTTTTGGAGTGGCCATCACAAAGCCCTGATTTCAATTCTATTGAAAATTTATGGGGAAAGCTGAAAAGGCAGGTGCACACAAGACGACCCACAAACATGGCTCAGTTACACCAGTTCTGTCAAGAGGGATGGGCCAACATTTCTACCAACTATTGTGATAAGCTTGGGGAAGGATATCCAAAACGTCTGACCCAGGTCATACAGTTTAATGGCAATACTACCAAATACTAATGAAATGTATGTAAACTTTTGACTTTGCAAAAAGTAATAAAAATGCCTTAAAACATTCTCTCTCATTATTCTGGCATTTGGCAAATAAATATAATTTTAGTAATCCTAATTGACTTAAAACAGGTATGGTTTATTTTGATTTCAAGCCAGATAGTGAGAAAAGCATGCATATGTGTCTTTTTATATACTGTATGTAAACTTGACTCTATGGATTCTCACCCATGCACCCTCCAGCAGCTGTGGGTTGATCTGCAGTCATAATGGCTCCAGATACGTGTGACCCTATTGAGTTATTCCCAGATGGTCTTGCTGCTGTTAATGCTAAACACAGTGGTTAGTCTGGATAGTAGTCTTGTGGTCTAAGTAATATGACTCATATATGAGTATTTACTTGTGTATTTATGATCAGTTTCTTCAGGTTATACAGAACATTCAAGGGTCATGCATGACTGAATGGATAGAAGAGTGAAAAAAAAAGTATTTTACATAGTATGCTATAAAGTCTAAAGTCTCAGTATACTTACATCTTAATTTTATTTTATGTAATATTGAGGGCTTCTTTCATGAAGGTTCACTAACTTTACAAGTACAATTAGACTTTTGTATGACTATCCAAAAATACATAACATCTCATTTTACAGCACAATGGACACTTATCTGATCCACAAAATAGTTGACTGAAGGAGGTGTACAGTATATACATGCACTACTCACAAAAAGTTGGGGACATTTGGTTTTCAGGTGAAATTTATAGAAAACATAAAAAATTCACATTACAGAAATAATTTATCCTGAAAGTAGCAAATTTAAGTTGTAGCATGCAATGTTGATTTTCTCATCTCAAACAATTTAATGAATGCAAGACAATGATGTCTGTGCCTGGTGGTGTGGTCAGGTACCCTTGCCAGTCATTTAGCACACTGACCATGCATGAATGATTGGACGGGACACTTGATTGTCTCTCACTTCCCTTAAATGTGCTTGGAGTTGTGTGGTATTTATCATCCGGTTCTACAGGGCATTGTTTACAATGAAGTGTGTATTGTAGTCAATAGATGTCCACTTCTTTGCCTTTCTGTGACTCTTCCAGTCTCTCTGTATCTCTGTTGCAACCTGCTGATGACACTCTGTGAAACTAAAAGCTTAGTGGCCCCATCTGCTTGAAGCCTCGCAGTGGTGAAGTATTGTTGATCAATTGTATAGGGTTTTCTTGGTCTCATGATATCAAGATGTGAACAGCTTGATGATGAGGACTGTTTAAATCCCAATTTAGACTAATCCCCTAATTGTATTGGGCGATTCAGGGATCAAACAACTGTTATGACTTTTGCCATTAAGCACTTTGTTAGGGTGTTTTCACACAGCGCAGTTTTGGTGCAATTTTAACCACGTTCCAATTAAACTGCCTTTACTACCAGCAAGCATTTTTCACTTATTTAAACAGTTTGGAAAGTGAGTAATCAATTAGTGTGTTTTTAATCCACAAGACTTCAAACAGAGTAATTGATCACTTACTTAAAGGGGTTGTCTCGCTACAAAGATTAGCTTTCAACATGTTGCGAACACTAAATAAAGATGTTTTCCAAATATATTGCTTTGTTCATTCTTTTTTAGTTAAGGCGCTACAAGTGATTTTATCACCGTCTGTGCTCTCTCTGGTTTCCCAAGTGACTGAACAGTGTAGTCCTCCCACCCTGCTGTTTTTTCTATCTAGCAGGGAATGACATCATCACACAGGTCACAACTTCAGACAGTGAGTTTGTTTGTTATCTGATCTTTCAGAAAAAAAACAGTATTTACTGCTGTTTATCTTAACTCAGAAGCTTCCCTGGTCCTGACCACATGAGATTTATCTAATTAGTAGATGTCTGAATAAAGGAAGCTCATATGCTAATTACAGACAGCTTGACCAGAAAGTGACAGAGCAAAGCCGCATTATTTCATTCATGCATCCTATGAAACTTTGAGATGAGACAACCCCTTTAAAACACCTTTATGAACAATTTAGACAACTGAAAGAAGCTTGCTGGTAATAAAGGCAGTTTAATTAGAGCACCCTTAAAACTGCACCAAAACTGTGCTCTGTGAATGCACCCTTAGAGATGATCAAGTTGTGAAAAAAGTACTGAACAGTGAACAGTTGGAAATGTGCATTCTAAAGTTAAAAGATGGCCTCATTTAGTGCATTTAAAAACATTTTCAATAAATTTTATGTTCATCCTGAAATTTCAACCAGAAGCCAAATATCCCTAACGTTTTGTGACTAGTGTGTTATTATATCAAAGCCTACTTCAGACTATTACTGTATAGAAAGCAATGACATCTGTACTTATAGCGGTTCAAATTATGTATTTACATCTTAAATATAGGTATTGAGCAAGTTTAGTAGAATAAGCTATAGTTCTTATATAAATTATCATGCCGTGAACAAGGGCCAGCATTTAGAGCCTGAAACACGTAGGCTACATGTCAGTAGCATTTTACCCCCTGTACTTTGTAGAGCTATGTGTTAATAAATTTTCCCTGTTTTTTGGAATATATTTACTGGATCTTAAGTTTTTTGTTGGTTGACTTTTATATAAATTAGTAGTTTTTGGTTTCTAAGCATGTGATGTCATTATGTCTTTTCATATATAATGTATTTGTGAAAATGCACAGAAACATATTGAGTAGCCATTTAAAACAAAGGACATTTCCTAACTGAAGCACATTAGTATTCTTAAAGTGCACCTCACAGCAGAGCCATTATAAAATATAGCGATAACGCAGACGGCGTTTACCATGGGGAATTCTTCCAGCTGCAGCAGGATGGGATTGATGAGGAAAATGAAGGCGAGGTAATATGGCCCAAAGCGTGTTCTTAATAAACGCATCCGTCAACCTATCTAAATACACAGTGTCTGGAGCATTCTCTGAAAGAATGAATACACAAGCTTATGCCCTTGAAATGTCAGTCAAGCAATGCTGTCGACTACTGCTGTCAAGCATTTCCTTAATTGTCAGATAGGAATGGTCTAAATACAATATCATTCACGTGGATTGTTGAAATGAATGTCTTAGTTTAGAATAGGAATGATGCATATGTCCTCTATATCAACAAATGGGTCCTAAATGGCTCTTTAATAGATCTATTTTACTTGGTGAATATGATTATTTCCTGTACTTTATTACAGAAATTTAAAGTGCTGCCTTGGCACTAGATACATCCTTTGGCCTACATAATTTTTTACTGCACTTTCACATAATCGGAAGTAAAGTGAAGATTTTGGAGAAATATGGAAGTCAGAATATATGGTAGGTCAAAGCCAAAACAAAATCCAATAACTAAGCCAGGATAAACAGGGAAGAATAAAAGAGGGTATGACTAGACAGAGAGAAAGGTAATGAAGGGTCAAACAATCCAAGTTCTATAGCAATAACCGAAGTAGGGGTTATTTAATCTAGGAAAATAGTGTGACAGCAGCTGGCTGAAAATACAGAGATAGCAATCCACAAACAAAGCAGGTAGAATCTGAAATACAGTAAAGCAACAAGGAAAGGACAGAGACTAATCAAACAGATTCAAGCTCACAGGTCATCTGCAATAAGCCAACCCCTGACTGGTCTGCCTACAGGGCTCCCAGATTGCTGGATAGGCCGATTTGTTGTTTGGCAAAGCCTTTCATTGACGGAATGACTTTATCCTACTACGCATGGAACCAGCACAGTGGCAACTGTAAGAAGCTGCAGTAATGTGGAGAGGTATGTTATAGGGACATTGTTACTGTGTAGGGGCGTGTTAGGAAACCGTCCCCACTCGAGAGTCGACGGCCTGATTTGAGGTGTATTTGTGACGTTGCACTCCCCCAAGGGGTACGTAAGATCATCTGGATATGTTTTCACAGTTTAACCCTATCCACACGGGCACAGAGAGGATACCCCATTTGCCCACAACCCTGAATGGCTGGGAGAAATCTGTTTACCTGCACAGCTGAAACAGAACTCTGCCAGCCCAGTAGACTGACACCAGTTCCGCATTAGTTATAAGCCTGGTCCATTACAGACTTATAGCCGGGCCAGAAACCTGCCCAGAGTAGTGATATATTTGAGATCAAGAATACGGACACGTGGTTTGGGTGATCGAGACAACAGAATCAAAGTTTATATATTTTAATCGCTTTATTAGCTCGCTAGACAAACAATACATACATAGGGGTTACAGATATACATATACTAGTCAGTGGTGCAAACACAGAAAGGTTATGGGTACAGACAAAAGATGCAGCAAGTTGTGTTGAGTTACCTTAGGTTAGCTTGGCGCAGGGAACACATGGGGAGTGAATGTGGCTTACTGGTTCTATGTGGATGTTCTTGGTATGCTGGTGGATATACCCACTTCCAATAGAGAAAACTCTGGGCCCAGATCGGCTCTCACTTTTAACTACACTGGGACATCCCAAGTATAGTCCTGTCACACCCATACCCCTGTCACACCCCTGGGATGGTCTACATGTTCCTCTTTCGAACACATAAGGATCATTACTCAACGCGGTAATAGTGCATAGCCACGGCATAGGTATCATCAGAACCGTATGGGTTAAAGTTATGACTGGGATCCAAACACTGAGTCTCTGCTCTACTCCTGGTACCAGTTTCCCATTTATCCCTGCCTGTTGGTCCTACAAGCGAGGGAGTGACAGCTATGCATGTGGGGCGCTTTCATATTTACAAATATTGCATTGGTGTGTGCTTGGGACGTACAGTTATTCCAAAATTCTTTACGGAACTTCGGCATCAGGTGTCTGCCAAATCTCTTTTGATGCTTTGCCTCTTGGAGCAACTGCCTGACAAGGTGTGAACTAAATTACTTGAAAACCTTTGAGGCTCGACAGTTTCCTATCTGGATTGGGAGCTGACAGGCCTTGCATCTTAATTGAGGGAATTTGGCTTTTGTTTAATTGAGTGCTTGCTTAATGACATGTGTTAAGCAGTGGGGGAGCTTAGGTGAAGTTCTGAATCCTGCATTCTGCATTGTGACTGAAAGGGAATTTGGGTGATATTACAAGAACTGGAGGGTGACATTTGTCATATTACTTACAGGATGCAATGAAGAAAATTGTTGGTTTAGCTACAGGAGTTGCAGCAGTGTTATTTGCAACTGGGCCCAGAGTCAGGAGGCCCACAGGTCCCCCTCACTATATAGATGTATTATTGGGTCAAACAGACACACAATGCAGGCAGAAGCTCAGTCACAGTGCAGGCAGAGGCTAGCTCTTGGTACCATAGTCAATAACGACTGTGGCATGTAGGCGAATGACAGAAGGAAGGGACTCCCTCTTTCTAATCATCAGCATCCCGCCACTGGAGGTCAAACAATGGCTTTTGGAATTATAATGTACAGAAGCCTTTTAGACCCTGCCAAAAACAGGGTGTAATAGGTTTCAGGTCTAATACACAGGGACGTTGATATGATAGTGTAATACTCCTAAATGATAGTCATATAGTTACCATATAATACACCCATACATATATCCTATGTATGATTGTTACTAGAGAAAATCCTACAATACCAAAAGCCAATAAAATTATTACTTAAGGACCAAATAAAACTGCTAGGCTCTGATCAAATGTGACCACTGAATGTGAAGCTGTACGTTGGAGCTCTGCAGATGACTGACCCAAAATAGAATTACTGCCTTTACTATATTATTAGTTTTTTGTGTGAATTGAGTAGAAAGTCACTATATATTGAAAGATAACTTTTTTCAAATTTGAAAATTAAAATGTTTCTCTATGAATCAGAATGGAACATGGCTTGGATAAAATACTGGGATGTATTTTGGCAGACATGAAGGCTGTGCTATGGTTTAACAACATGGCAGAGACATCAGGAACCCAAAATTAATCCCTATGCCCATGGCGGTGCCTTGAATTGGAGGTTGCTCTGAAAACCAATTTTCAAGTTAAGAACTGTTGCCTTATACAATAGCAAAAATTCATACTAGCTTGCAGATAGGTTCTCTCCCTGTAACTGCAGTTATATCACTACATACTACTTTGCTATAATGTCAAAGTAATTACAACAGCACTCTAATGATTCAAAAGGCCAAGTGGAAGTTTTATTTACACAAATCCAATATGCTCCAAAGAAGTGATATTATATAGTGACAGAAAATGATGTTTCGGTCTCAATAGACCTTATCTGTATACGTCACAAGAGGGCTGAGGTAAGAAGGCCCACGGAAGATGGCCGGAGCCATATAGAATAGAATCGCAGCTTCAATTCTCTTCTATACGGTTCCGGCCGTCTTCTTCTAGAGGCTGAGTGACTCAGTGAAGGCATATGGGGGTATGCACTCAGATGTCGCCAACAGCTGTCCAACACCTACCTCATTGCTTCAACACAGGGACAACCCAGCTTGCTCTAAGATCCATATACAGAGGAGCACATTGCATGTTGTTTTGTCCACATTGTTTTGTCCTAGTGAGAGGTATTATAGAATATTCAGGGACTTTTTCAAATGAATCTCCCTACATGAGACTAAATAGGAACAAAATATGGAGGCGAATAAGGAGATAGTGATGGGATAACTTTTATTATTTTGTGCATTTTCTATGCTTAGCATTCTTTTCAATACAGCTTAAATTGAGTAGACAAGTTAAAAGAGACATTGGTCATATAACAAAAATGATGAACTGATGAACTAATATTTCTTCTGAGGTCCAATTCTGATTAAAAGGGTGTTCCGATGCTACCAAATGCTTATTAGTCTGTCGGGGCATGATGAAAAATAGAAGAAAAGTGGAATACTTACCTCCTGGACGCTCGATCGCTACGGCTGGACTAGTGATTCCGGCAGTAGATTTGCCTGTCCATTCTAAATGTGACAGGTGCAGCCATTCATAGGCCACAATATTCAAGTGCACATGACCACTGTGACCTGTAATTAGCTGAACTTTTTACATAAAGAATAAATGGGGAAATCTACTGCCGCAATCACTGAGACGGTTGCAACAGTGAAACATGAGCATCCAGGAGGTTAGTATTCTACTTTTTACATTTCTCATCATGTCCCCACAGACTAATGAGCATTTTGTAAAGTCGGAACACCCCTTTAAACTTGTAGAAGAAAACACAAGAAACAAAACAAGATACTAACTACATAAATTAAGCATACACTACACAAATTTTGCATTAGAGTTAAACCCAGGACACCAGCACTGCAAGACCACATTGCTAACCAGTAAGCCACCCCAGAGGATATTAAGCTACAAATAGTTCTGTGCCCACTGTAATAATGAAGGTAATACTACATAGAAAACAAATTGTGCATTTGTGCTAAATAAATAAAGATCTCTAGCAGGGAACCAGTATGATAATATGTTATTTTGCTGTTTGTTTCTTTCCTGTGCCTTTGGCTACAGTATGATAAGCAGATCCAGCTGATATATTTCACGTTAGAGTGCAATAAAAAGGAAATTTTTAAAAGCAGACGTCTGACCTGATTTAGTGAGGCTGGGACTGTTTATTCCCATATAAGTGGTTAAATGAAACATTTCTGACCTGCAATCAATCTTCTAACCAGAATATTAGATATATTATGCCAGTTGGGACACTTGTTTATTAATCATGGATTATGATTTTTTCCACAAGAGGACAACAAAAAATGAGATTTTTCCTAAAATTTTCATTACATTAGCCAATCTATTACTTTTCCTGCCGTCAATATGACTGTTTGCTTTTTTTTTTGCATGCTTGTTTCTAAATTTAACAGGTGCCTACCTGCAGATCAGTCCATTATAAATACAAACAAGTGTCAGTGTGTAAAAAGTGAATTCCTGCCTCTAGATGACAATTACTAAAAGGGGTAATATTAACGTAAGAAGCTCCCCCCACCCTCGAAGTATAACTAACATTACAATTGTTTTGCAAATAACAAAAGTAAAGCAAGTTAAGTGAAAAATTAAGGAAACTGAACGAAAAGCACAAAAAGGTTGACACCAAAATGATGTTACATTTTCCAAGTCCTGAACTCATGTGTGACCAGCGGGACAATTTGAAGTTTCTGGGCCCCAATGCAAAACAGGGTCCCTCATTTACCAAGCATGTACATGCTTGCTATTGACAATTAGGGTATCTTCACACATCATCTTTGTGGGACGTAATACACCCCGCAACTGCAATAATTCATAGCTCTCATTGAGAGCTATGATTGGCTGACATTTTCCCCGACGCGTATTATGCGCCAGAAGAAAGACGTGACATCACTCCTCCCTGGGACATTGAAAGTGAACAGGGGCTGGGCCACAGTGTTTTAGAAGGATTCTCGTTGGATTTTAAGCGGATTTTAAATGCTGAATCCACTGGAAATCGGACTGTAGCCAATACTGTGTAGACCGCTATGAAATGGTAGTCTACACAACTCAGATTTTTTCCGGTCGGTTTAAAAATCCACTGGATTTTTAAACCATCTGGAAAGTTGTACACCCAGTTCTTGCAATTTTAGCCTTTGCCACCTTTATGTGTCTTTATTACGCCTTTTCTGAGGCTGTTTGCAATGATTCATGGTGCCCACTAATCATTGTTCCTTTAAAAATACAGGATTTATGTCCCTTTATTTAAAGGGTAAGCACCTCTGGACCCCATGCTTCTAATTTTAGCATCTTAACTGAAACTCCAATTGGCAATTTACAATAGGAGAAATCTATAACACACTTACGTTTTCTTAGGACCAAGTTTATGTTTCCACAATGTGCTTAATCAAAGTCATAAATATTAGAACTGTTTGTGTGTTATTAGTTTACATATGTTGGTCTATAAAAGTGACTTAGATAACAATCAGACCACATCTTTTTAGTAATCAGAGGGCAGATAGCCAAGTAATTTTAAACTGCTCACTTAATCTTTCTTGGAATTGTACTTGCTACCATAGCTGCTTCTTTATGGAAATAAATGAATTAGGGAAGTAAGAACCAGAAAACTATTAAAGCAGCCAAGCAATGTAATACAGGGTCAATGAGTTGCTAAATAATACATACAGTTTATTGTATTTGAACATTTCACACTTGTCTTATTAGCTAATTTGTGTATGATGACTCTCTCATTCTGTGTAGACTACAATGTAAACATGAAATATACTTAGTATCACAGGTGAGAAATTGTAGTTTTGCTAATTTGATATAAATGATAATAATAGTATATAATTTTATCTACAGTGGAATGCCAGCTTTTTTAGGCTCCATTATAAACTGCCCGAAAAAGTAGAGAATTCTTCTCTTACAGTTCCATACTTTTTACATAGTATCCCACCTGACTCAAATAAATAAATAGTTTTGTTACTCTGCCATCAAACCTTGCAAGAAGTAGAGTATCCCTCCTAAAGCCTTGACCTCTTTACACTGGTTGGTTCTCACCAGTGCTCCCGTCCCATGACCATGCCAACACCATGGGCGACATGTATGAAGCTCGCCACGTCGGGGCGCATGTTTTCGCCAGTTTTCCTGTGAAATTTGCGGCTGATTTATGTCGGCGCTGGGGCGCGCTCATACATTTCATGTAATTCCGCCGCACCTTGCCAGTGTGTGGGGGCGCAGTGCGGACTTAGCGCAGTGCGGTGGCTGTCGCCTAAGATTCGCCGCCCGAGGTATCACTCCATACATACCTGTAAAGTCACCGCGCCTCACCATTGTGGGCGCAGTGCGGGGCTGCGCCTAAGATTCGCCGTCCGAGGAGGTGCGCTCATTCATGTGGGGAAAAGTCCGCCGACCTCGCCAGTGTGGATGGGTCGCAGTGACCGGACTTAGCACAGAAGGGGGGGGGGGGGGACTGCGCCTGACATGTATTTCCAATTCGAGACGATGCTGAAACAGCGAAGAAAGTCATTAAAGATTGACCGTGGGCGGAGTACAAATCAAAAAACGCCTTTATTAGGTGTAAAACATTCCTCTGAAAGAAGAAGGCTGAAACCCTAGTAAAAAAATACATAAATAAAATCACTTTCCAAAAATCAAGAACGCCTACATCAGGAATTAAGATATTGAAAGATTGAGCCGGGAATACAGTAATTCAAATTCTGTAAGCTATTCTCATTGGTCGCCAGAAACCAGCCAATGCAGAATAGGAGCGACAGGTACCCATTATAACCTATGGAGAAGAATGGACCAATCAAAATCAAAGGCGGGACCAGTTCAAAATACAGTAAAAATCAGAAAAGGCTATTGGTTGAGCTAGCGGGGGCTTGGCTAATCCCGGCCAATCAGATGCGAGCTACATGTACCCGTTTTATCAATGGAGAGATCGGGCAATGAAATCTCGCCTCAGCGCCGTGCGGCAATGGAGTATGATAAAAAAAATCATTTTTAATAAGTGAAAAATATCTGAAAAAGAGCTGAAACCTTCTATCAACTAATAAATCAATCAAATCCCTAACAACGCTGTCGCCGAGAACCGGCGCTACATAAGGAATTGGGATAGTAGAGAATTGCCGGGAAAATACAGTAATTCAAACTGTTTAATCTCTTCTCATTGGATCGGCAAAACCAACAATCAGAATAGGAGCGACAGGGAACCATTATAAGCCTAAGAGAGGATTGGAACAAAACAAATAAAAAGGCGACAGTTTCAAAAAAACAGTAAAAAGGCAGAAAAGAGCTATTGTTGAGCCAAGGCTGCAGATATGAATCCACCAATCATATGTAGTGTGTCCTATTTTGAATGGAGAAAGAAGGGCGCCATAGAAGGGGCGCACTAAAAGTTATTACTGTACTATGGAAATATTCTAGGACTGTGATTGTTGGGGAGAGAAGGGTCTCTATCCAGCTTAGCACATCAGTGGCTGAGCTACCTTTCTCATAGATTTCAATGGGGAAAAGAAATGCAAGCGAGCTCTGTTTGTGATTGGCTAAATTAAAAGAGCGCGGTTTATTTGGACCAATGGGAGATCGAGCGACGCTCTGTATGGCTTTTCTAATGCAATCTGTAATAAGAACTACAAGGCCAAAATCAAATATAAGACTCCCAAAGTTTGCCCGATCTGTATGTAAAAGATGAATTCATAATATGGAGGTAACTGAAAAAAATATTAATTCAATAAATAAATTTTTTTTTTCTTTATCACAGAATTTGAATATTGTAATTTCGGCAATTTCCATTATCTCTAATTCCTGATGTTGCTCCTTCTGGATTTTTGGAAAGCGTGATTTTTTATTTTATTTTTTTATAGTTTGAGCTCTATTTCTGAATAATGTTTTAACGCCTTTAAAAGGCGATTTTTTTGGAATCCTACTCATGCATGCCGCACGGAGCTGACAGGCCGGAGATTCTGTTGCGATCTTCTATGTTTTCCTCTCATGTTCCGATCTCGCTCACCATACACCACCTCCGGATCAGTTAGACCAGAATCAACCAGTCTGCCTGTCGGAGGCTGCCGAGCGCTGCACTGCGCCTCAACTTTTCCGACTCGCGATCGTACATGCCTTTGGAGTTTCCGTGCGTGCCGCGTCCCGCCCCGGGAACGCCCACTACTGGCGCACCCGCCCGGCGCGCACACCATGCCCATTGCCGCCCCTTCATGCGGGGCGCATCTGAAAGTGGCTAACGCTGCACCTAATAACACCGCATCCCTGGCGTCCGACAGGGGATTAGGCCGTGAGTACAGGTTACCCAGGAAAACAGGCAAAAAAGCCCCGTTCATCACAAGGACGCCCCAAATATGTTTTAATATGACACTTTATTATTTTCGCAAACATGATTTTTGATTCTGGTCCCGGAGACAGACTACGTTTTCCAGTACATGTCACTTTTGTGACTTGACTGATTGGTGATCTTCAGCTGATCTACTTTTCCTTCAAGAACCTTTTACCATTGGACTGTGGAGAATTGTTCAACTGCAACATTTTCTTTCCTCCTCATCACTCAATCAAGTACTCTGCAGAGACAGCTCCTTATTTGAAACATTGACCCCATTTATGAAAACTGTCTAAGGGTATGTTCACATGGCTGAATTGGACGCTTATAATTAAACACTGAAATCAGCATCCTATTACTCGTCTGAAATATGCAGCTGTTTTCAGACTAGTTTTGACGAGGGTTTGATGAGGTTTTTTCCACACAGTTTTCAACATGGTTTTTCAGTACTGTTATCCTTCTGAAACACCCATACACATTTTTTGCAAGGGTTTTTGTCCAAGGATCCCCAGCCACAACCCTGTCAAGAAAGCGCCATCTTTTGTGCCAGGCATTTGGGTTGCTGGAAAAAGCCTCAAAATAAGTGTTTACAAATCAGCATCATATGAACAATGATACTGCTTTTACATAGGGATCAATGGAAATAAACAGAAGGTGTTTTAGGAAGTATCAGCATTTGGGATGTGTTTCAGCTTGTCCTCCAGCCATCCTCAATTAAGGTGTTTTACAGTCATTTTGATGCAGAATCCAGGTCCAAACAGCGTCAAAATCAACCATGTGAACATAAAAATAGCATTAAAGCTTGTCCGCCACAGTAAATACAAGTTTTCAGTCAGTTTTAAAGACGGTTTTTGGATTTCAAAGCCGTCTGTAAACCGACTGTCAACCTTTTACACTGATTGAAATAGAAAATCCGTGTAGCAGTCTACACTATACGGATTTTCTGCCAGCTGGTTTTTTACACCATTAGCATTCCAAAAACTTTGGACATGTTCATTTTTCCGCCCGGTTTTCGGGCAGAACATGAACATGTCAGTGGTTGAGGGGGATAACCGAATCCGCAAACCGCGGACAGAACCGTCCTCCAAAACCACGTACACAATGTCCAAATACCGGATGAATTCTTTCATCAGAATCCGTCCGGTATTTGCTTACTGCCGTGGGGACGCACCCTAAGACTGTCCTTGTTACCCATAGCAACCAATCAGAGTTCAGTTTACTTGACTGCTCTGGAAAAAATGACAGCTGAGCTCTGATTTAGTCAACACGAGACAGTCTTACTGCTAGACAGGCATGTTTAGTTTCAGGGACTGTTCACAATATCTTATCTTTCATTTTTCTAATGATGCTAACTCTCTATGATTCATCTCCCTCTTCCTACTTGCTCCAGTGGAAATCTGACCTTAACCTGATTCTCTCTGCTAACCAGGGGCATAGTGTACACGTAAATCCTCTATAAGCTTCATCTGTCAGGAAGCTGGTCACAAGGTTCTTTCCTGATGGTATAGGGTCACCTCTACGCCTCCACCCTTGAACACTTGTTGGGGTGTTAAAATAGTATAGTCCTATAAAAGAGTTCTTTGAACTAGGCCATTGTTGTGTTGGACTTTAATTAGCTTTGCTAATCAATGTGTAATGACATCAACTAAATAGTTCTATTTATTACACAGACGGAAGGCCTAAAAATAAAGGGATGACAAGAAAAGGGATGTGCAAAGATATCCTAACAAAAACTATACGTTTTTAAAAAAAACAAAAACCTTTTATTGACTATGATTAATGTTACCCAAAACAATGAAGAATGATGTAATATTTTGACGTTACTTGTTATCTAATACACAGCCCATTTTAATGTCTACCTCAAACAAAAAATAGAAAACCCACATAAAACTTCCCACTTAATCTTTCCCTTTTCTTTGACCCTATTCTGTTCATAGTATAATCAACACTGAGAGATATACAAGAAATGTTATTCTGTGTACAGATCAGTTATAGCCCACCTCCTTCTCATTATTCTGTGTCTGACAGTAAAGTAACTGCAGAAGAAACCTCTCCCAACTGCTTCATCTGCAAAACATAGCTGAAGTCCAAACTGTTAACCCCAACCCTATCACTAAGCACTGGCCATCCGTCTGTAAGATGAATAAGGAAGATTCGGAGGTAATTAACTGTTTTTAAAATATTTCTCCAAGTCAGCTTGTCACTTTTTTAATTCACTTTAATGTTTTATTTAGTAGACTGTCAAAGCATAACATACTGTAGTATTCATAATATCATTTAGCAAAGTGCATTTTCATTATTTCTACTGTAATTTATGATTGATGTGGAATGTTTGATTTTTTTTTTAGAAGCATTGCATACTAAGGTCCAATAGTACTGAACACCATTAGAATACATTAGGATACCATCAAAAAGGTATTCTGACAATACACATTTTAGCCATAAAGTCTCTGTAAGACCAAACATTACCTTTTGCCATATATTTTGGTCATTTTGGGGGGGGGGGGGGAAGGGGGGGGGGGGGGGGGGGCGGAGGTAGATGAGTAAGCATTATGCATGGCAGAATGTAAGGGTGGCAATGGGGGTCCATAAAAGCGTTAAACACCTCTTAAGATGTCCTCCTTAAGAAACAATGCCATCTTAACTGCTTTTAGAAGCATCCACTGATTATTTATCAAGGCATCTATGATAAGTGCCATAGCCCTACTCCCTGCTAGATACACTTTAGTGTTCTTTGGCATTGAAACAAGGTCCTAACAAATAGGTTAATACCCTGCATCTGTTCTGATTGAAACCCAACCAAAGGCAACCACCTAAACTGACCGGTTCTGCCAACCCCTTCAAGCACCCCACAAATCTCCCCTCAACTGTATAAGCGCTCCCCCCTTGAGCCCAGAACCCCTATTATATTACATCCTTCAATTTTCGAAACATCCTTCCCATATATAAAACGCTACTTTCTACACATATCCGCACCATGGCCCCCTAGCCATCCCGAGCCATTGACCATCCCAGCTTCCATTTTGATAAATACACATTCAGTTGACATCCTATGAGCAGCAAGAGCCACAGGGCCCAGGAGCGACTGCAATCTCTGCACCCCTTATAGCTACACCTCTGTATGTGTGTAGGGCTTTTATCATAAGCAATCTAGTATTCTGTGTACAACATTTATAAAAATCAGCAAATGGATCGCCACATTTTTAAGTCGAGTAGTTAAGAAGGAACCAATATTTAATAAATGCAATAAATGTTTACCATTAGCTGAAACGATTAGTTAAAATATTGAAGTATGTGAGTATAATATGAAAGTATACTCTGTTAAACTATACTATGTAGCAGTGGGGATATGCGTTTCCCTACAAGACTTTAAGAGCTATGTAATTCAGAAAGTGAAAACTAAAATGTCTCCCCAAGGGTCCTAATAAAAGAACATGCGGTGGAAGTAGTCATTTTTATCTGTAAAATGATTGTCATGGAAACCTGTGTATTAAAGCCAAAAATAAGCCCTAAAGCCTGTGCTTAATTCTCACTTTTTAAAATTTGTTAACACAGAGTTTCTTTTTTCACATGTAATTATTTTCTTGCCGACACACAACCAAAAGATGTCACCAGGATTATAACTGAGAAAGGGAGTTTATAAATATACAATGAATGCAAAACAGTCATTAATCCTTTGTTTTCCATCACTAGGACTTTTGCTTGCACTATATCCCTGACAAGTCAAGTTTAACTTTTACCTGAAACCTAGAGCATGATAAGAAAAAAAGAATAAAATAAATAAATAAAAGTAAATAAATAAATATATGATATATATAAATATAATAAATATAAAATATAATATAAAAATAAGATAGTATATATATGTTTTACACTTTGCAGAGAGTATACATGTTTCACATCTAGATTTCAGGTAAAAGATTTAATTAAATGTATATAGTATATATATATATATATAATATATAAATATAATATTTATATAATAAAATATAGTGACAAATATAAAATATATATTATTTGCACCAATCAGTACAGTTATTTATCTATACGAGTTGAAGCCAAGGAGTTTACATACACTAAAGAAAGAAAGACACATAATGCATATATTATCTCACTGTTGACATGAAAGCAGAATAAACCTACCTGTTTTAGGGTCAATTAGGATTACCAAAAGTATTTAGATTTGCCAAATTCCAGAAGAATGAGAGAGAGAATTTAAGGCATTTTTATTACTTTCTGGAAAGTCAGAAGTTTACATACACTAGGATTACTATGCCTTTAAACAATGTGGGGACAGCTTGATATTGATGATGTTAAAGTCTTAGAAAGTTTGATTTCAACAATCTGAGTTAAATAGAGACATAATCTGTGGATGTATTTTTAAGATCACACCAAAACACACGGAGAGCTGCTTCTGTGTTGTAACAATCATGGGAAAGGATCTAAAAGAAAGCAGCAAAATATCATGGACTGAGGAATTGTGGACTTGGGTGCATATTTACCAATTACTTTAAGGTGCCTGGTTAAACTGTACAAACAATTATATGAAAATACAAGCAAGATGGGAATATCCAGTCATCATACCGCTCAGGAAGGAGACGGGTTCTGTGTTTCAGAGATGAACGTGCTTTGGTAAGATTGTGTCATTATCCATATAAAAACAATTCTGATCAAAAAGGGCTGAAGGCCCATCTCAAAAAAGAAGCCATTATTTCCAAAAAAAACATAAAAAAAAGATTAAATTTTTTCAAATCCCCAAAAAAAACAAGACCTATTTTTTGGCAACTTGTCCTTTTAAATTGAGAAATAAAATGAACTGCCGGGCCTAAGACCATCATTTTTTGGCGGAAAGGGAGAAGTTTGGAAAGCCAAAGGGTTTCCCACCCCAACGTAAACATGGGGGGGCGCATCATGTTGCGGGTTGTTTTGCTGCAGAAGAGACTTGCATTCACAAAATAGGGCTCAGGGGAAAAGAAAAATTAGTTGCAACAGGAACAACATCTCAAGACACCCCCAATTAAAGCTGGCCGAACTGGTCCCCAAATGGACAATACTGAACAGCCCCAAAAACGGACAAATGGTTTAAAGGGAAACCAATCAATGTTTTGGGTGGCCACACAAACCCTGATCTCCAATTGAAATTTTAGGGGAAAGCTGAAAGCAGGTGCAGCAAGGAAAATTACAAACATGGCCATTACATCATTTTCAAGGGGAATGGCCAAAATTTTCCTAAAAACTTTTGAAAGAGTTTGGGGAAGATACCAAAATTTTTCCCCAAGCATACAGTTTAAGAGAAATGACCAAATACTAATGAAATGAATAAACTTTTTCTTTGCAAAAAAAAACAAATGCTTAAAAATTTCTGTGTCATAGGGGGGAAAAATAGACATGGGGGGCGAGAGCTACGACTGGGGGGGAACTTGCAGGGTTACTTTCTATTTAGAAAGATCAAAGACCAAAGGGGGGTTTTCTGTCTCTAGTAAATCTTTGAACCCCAACCTGGGGGAAATACAGGTACAGGAAATTGAACTGTGGAAACTTAAGGGTAAATATACATGGGGTAACAATAACAATAAAATACTAATGGGGGTGCTATACCCCCAAATATAACAAAACCCATGGAAGATTACTCCTCGGGCAAATAATGAGGGGAAAATCGAATAGTTATTATTAGGGGCGACTTTAACTACCGACATCAATTGGGTCTGAACTTGTACTCTCAAAAGGAAACGGGTTTTTTGTCAATAACAATGATAATTACCTTTGCCAAATGGTGCAGGAACCGACAAAGGGGAAAGGCCCTTCAACCCAAATATTAACAAATAACCTACAAGAAACAAAGGTTCGGGTTGGGGGGGCACCTAGGGAAATGCCCATATAAAAAATAAATTTTCGTTTATCCTTCAATGAGTTTTTTGTCAAGGACCCACAAAACACTGAATTTGGGAAATAATTTTATTCTGCTTAGGGGCCCAAAACCATATTGACGGCAAGGGTTTTAAATGGGGCAGAAAAATAATATATGGGAAATTTTTAAAAACCTAGGCTACACTGTGAAGGTAAAACCCTTAGGGTAAAAAAAATTAGAACGGAAAAAACCCTTTTTGGGATCAACGGGATGTAAAAGAGGCAATAAAAACAAAAGAAGGCGTTTCACCTACTAAAAAGGAGGGCAGGAAGGGGCAATAAAAGCAGGGGGAAAAAAAATAAATGGTAAAATAAAGAAAAAGGGAAGCAAAGCTGAGAGGGAAAACATTTCTATAGAAAGTAAACAAACCCCAAAATTTTTTTTAATATAAAAATAAAAAAAAATTAAAACGGAAAATGTTGGGCCCTTTTTAAAAATACTGAGGGAGACAGTAAGGGCAGGGAAAAAACAAACGTATTTAAAAACTTTTTTTTTTTTCCCCTTTTATTTACCCAGGAGGGTACCTTCCCGTTGAACAAGGATGTGGTAAACCCAACTTAAAAGTTTTCTCGTTAAACCCCGGAAAAATGCACCCCTAAGGAAGATTAAAAAAGACAAATCCCAGGGCCCAATGGCATACCCCACGTTCCTAAAAGTTTAAATGAGTCATAGAAGCCCCTATTCTTTAAATCATGACGTTTTAATAACGGGATGTCCCAAAGGATTGGGCCAAAACAAAAGTGGTGCCAAAATCAAAAAAGGGGTCAAAAAATATCCAGGAAAATATAGGCCGTAACTTAACCTCTTTTTTTAGGTAAAAAGTTTGAAGGTTTTCTCAGAGATCATCCGGGATCCACTGAAAATAAAAGTAAACGCCGTTCCCCACGGGGTTTATGAAGGATCGGCCTGTCAACAATCTCATCAGCTTCATGAGGAAGCGTGAAACCCGGATCGGGGGGAGGGACTGGAGGGCATATATTAGTTTTTCTAAAACTTTGATACGGGCCCAAAAAAAGGTTGGGAAATAAAATGGAAAAAGCTTGGGCTGGGGGAAAAATTTTGCAATGGTAAAAACTGGCTCACTAAAGAAAACAAAAGGGGAGTAATTAACGGCATACTCAGACTGGGTCGCTGTTTCTAGTGGGGTACCCCCAAAAGGGTCAGTATTGGGGCCCCACCTCTTTAAAAATTTTTTATAATGATCTTTCACAGGGAAAACACGTAGAATATGATCTTTGCAGACGATACTAACTCTGTAAAGAAAACAACAAAAAGGGTAAATTTATTCAAAAGGGCTGGGTAAATTGGAGCCTGGGCGGAAATGGCAAGAGGTTTAAAAAATGTAAAAGCAAGGTTTTTGCAATGGGAAGGGGAAAACCATTACATGATTTACATGTTAAATGGGGAAAAAACACTGGGGAAAATGACATGGAGAAGGACTTGGAATCCCGTGACAAAATTAATTGTAAGCCAAATGTCAGGGAGCAGCAGCCAAGCAATAGGTCATGGGGGCTTAAAAGGGGCATAGATGCACAGATAGAACAATATTCTCCCCTTATACAAGTCACTGGGTTTGACCACAAATGGAATATTGTGACAGTTTTGGCACCAGTGCACAGGAAAGACATTTTAACTTGAACAGGTACAAAGGCGGGCAACAAAAATAATAAAAGGGGGGGTGGGTCATACACAAAAGATTGGCAAGATTTGGGGGTTTTAGTTTAAAAAAAGAAGGGTTCGGGGGGGCATAATAAATATGTTTAAATACATCAAAGTTTTAAAATAGGATCTCTCCCAAAATTATTTTTAACAGGGCGTATCTAAAAAGGGGGCACCTTTTCGCCCCGAGGGCGAAAGTTTTTTACAAAAAAAAAGAAAAGGGGTCTTTCTGTAAGAGCAGTGAGACTAGGGAAATTCTCTGCCCAAGGGACTGGTCAGGTGAATCAAAACCCAGTTCAAAAAAAAAGGTTTGGATGCTTTCTGGGGCGTAAAATAATAACAAGTTATAGGACAGATTAGGGGAGGGGGCATTGACCAGGGGTTTTTTTGATTGCCAATTTGGGGTCAGGGAAAGGAATTTTTCCCTAAAATGGGGCAATTTGGCTTCTACCTCAGGGGTTTTTGCCTTCCTCTTTAACAAAAATTTGCACAAAAGGCTGAACTAGAGGGGACTTGTCTTTTTTTAGCCTTAAAACTATGAAAAATATTCTGGCATTCGGCAAAATAAATAATTTTTGGGTTTCCCAATTTACCCAAAAAAAAGGGAAGGAGGTTATTCGATTCATTCAGATAAAAGAAAACATGCTATGGTCTTTTTATATATATATTAAAGTTCGGTTTTAAAGTATTTTGTACAAAAATATATATATATATATAATATATAAATTTTTATATATATATTATAAAAAAATATTTTAAAAATATAAAAAAAATAAAAAAAAAATTAAAAAAAAAAAATTTTTAAAAAAAAAAAAAAACAAAAAAAAAATTAAACTTTAAAACAATTGATAGTACATTGTTGTGTGCTATTAAGTACTATTTCTGCAGTATATCACAGTCCATAAATTTACGCATTTTTTACCATGATGCTCCCCTTCTGTCTGCCACATCTCTCCTGCATTTGGGCTGAGGAATAAGAACTATCTAGTTTATGTGCCCTGCTAAGTTAATATGTTTATGTCTTTATTTTTGGCCCGGGTTTTTCAATTTTCTCTGCCTTTTATTTTATCCAAATTTTCACACACCTTTTCTAATGGAACACCCTAGGGTAAAGCAATTTTTTTTCTGGGGTAAATTTGCCAGGCTTTGCAGTGGTTAAGGGTTAGGGTAATCTCTAAGACTCCACTCCCATGTTTTGCCCAAAATCAAATCCAAAAAGGGGCCTTTTTTCAATTGGCGTACAACCTAGGAACCTACTCTCCTTCTTCTTTTCCTTCTGACTTTTGCTGGATCTTTGGATCTTGCTACCATCGTTTTACAATAATTACCCCATGTATATCCTATAGTGCTGCAGCAACTGTCATACAACAGAGTTGCCTCTATCACTTTAAATCCACATGTATGTGAACCCTATGACATCAATTTTGCATGACAAATATTTGTAGTTATATACTATATTTTCCATCCAAATGTAAATATTCTAAAAAAAAATAATGAGCCTGAAGAAGAAGGAAGTTCTTTAAAAAATGTTGCAGCAATGGAGGATTAGTTGCATGTGCTACTCAGAGTTCAGTGAATGGGGATTTGACAAAATAAGACTGAGGGGCTTCCAAAGATTGAATAGTACACATTAGGAAATTTTTTTATTTTAAAATTTTATTTAATTATTATTATTTTTAATTTTTATTAATTTTTATTAAGAATATTTACATTTGAATGAAAAAAGTAAATGACTAAACATGTGAAATAGATGTCGTGATACCACAGTTTTGTTTCCTTCTATGTCTTGGTGCTGTTGCCATGTCATGTCTTTAACTCTTATTTTAGTGTGGTTCTTACCTGCCATTATTTGATCTAACTTGCTCACACCTTGTCTTCAACTTCATTTTTCCATCAATGACCTTGGCTTATTTTCAACTATTCATCCAAAGGGGAAATGCCAAGTTTCTATGACTTCAACTGCAAGCTTTTGACATCTTTATCAATAGCTTTTCATTTGTGCACACTTAGAGTTAATTCATTCTATACTTCCAGGGGGCCACCATGATTTTGTACTTGTCCACCTTTACTGGCCATTTCCAATGAGAGGCAGCTCTTATCACCTACAAATGTGAGTGAATTTGTGTTTATAGTTACTGACAAAGCCACAGTGCGGGAGGTTTAAGGTGGCGAAGACTAGAAGCTCTGGCACACCTCTGATCCACTTACTATGGGTATATCTTTAGAGTACTTGATGACTCCCACCATTTTCTAGACTCGGGTGTCAAACTTTTCACTGAGGGCTGATGTGGCCCTTTTCACTGAGGGCCACACGCAGAATTTATGGCATTACCCCCGCAATAAAAATGCGGCCATGATGCATCACTCAACAATTAAAACAAATGCTTTAGATGTATTTTTTAATCATAATATAATAAGCCAGACCCCATTTGACCTCTTTGGCATCAAGCTTCCTACCTTGGGGGTAGGATGCTTGATTGGGCTAACAGAGCTGTGTCACCACCTGTAAGTTGCTAAAAAGGAGGGGTTTTTTTGTATAGACTGGAGTTCCCTATAATTAACACAGAATGGTGCCTGCTACACCGTGCTGGGGGCAGTCATCTGTGCCATGCATTGGCATGCATCCTTGGCTTAAGGGAGATCTAAATCCTGTTTTCTTCTTATACCTCATGCGGCCTCGCGAATTATCTCACATCACTCGGCTTTGCTTAGTGGCTTTAGATTTAAATTAATTCATTTTAAGACAATTAAGCACGTATATCATTAAGACCATTAGGTATCATTGCCATCACAATATATCCTCACTTTCTACTATTAGAATTGACACAGTTACGTGTGGCCTTTTCCTGGACTCTCTCTCCTACTGGATCATGTCTTCTCTACCATAAGCAATATCCAAATATACCCTATTAAATGAAATTTTACCAGCACCAGTTACTATCAATCGCACTCCTTTTAACATGTATAGACTATAAATTGCATTTCTAGAACTATCTAAAAAGATTTATTTGGCCCTAGTAGAACATCTTTCCTCTCTTGTCTCAAGATTAACCTGTTAGTCCTCTGTATAAAAGTCCACCAATGTTAAAGATAAACATATTTGCACCCTAGGTTGAATGATATCACCAAATAATAACTGATCTACATCTTGTCGCTATAATTTTTTAAATTTTCCCTCAACTTTCTTTTTATATAGATTACTTTTGTATTTGAAAATCTACAGAGAGTTGCTACTCCTCATCCAGCTCGCTCACCATATACAGAAATATACGTTACCCAATCCCTACACTCCCATATTGTTTATCTATATTATGGTATTGCTTCAGCTGATCAGACATTATAGACATCCTCACAGAATCTCATAAGGACCTCCAGCCTTGTCTATAGTGCTATAAAGTTATCATACAACTCTATATTGCCAACTCTTACCTCAAAAGTACCACTTACTTCATATGTGATCTTGATTCTTACATATTTTAAGCCAATTGTTATTTCCTATCCTTATCGATTTCAATCAGGCTAAAGCTTTTAGGCTTATAATTGTGTTTACTGTATAAAATCTGATTTGTTTTCTAATAACATACAAGTTTTGATGTTTGCATTCTAAACTGTGTCTATACAAATTATCTTTGTTATTGGGAAGTAAATAAAATAGAACAAAATTTGAAAAACATTTACTCTTATAAGAGGAAAGAGGATAAAAACTAATTTGACTTCGGAGAACATCATTCATTATAGCGGTATTCCCACTATACACATTGATGTAATATTACTAGAATGTGCCATCAACGTGTGATATGTTCAGATCCCACCTCAGGGATCCCAAACCTCTACAAGCGATGGTCGGTACTTTCCAATTGATTTACTTGAAAGTTCTGAGTACAGCAGAGCATGCTGCACACACCTACTGTATCATATATTGATGGCATATCCTATCGATATGTTATCAGTGTGTATGGTGGCACAATCACTTTAAGCCTGTCACGGTACACGTTTCTGCCATGAAGCAGCAAGGTGCTGCACGGGTTAATCCCTCTAGCCGGTAGACACACCAGGGAGAAAGCCGCGGACTGATGAGCATAGGATTGACAGCTTCTAATCAGGTCAGAGGGTGTCGCACAGGCCAATTGAGGGGCCCGGAAGCCGCACCAATCGGCTGCTGGGGAGGTGTCTGGGCGCCTCATTTAAACCTCTCAGTGTTGTCAGTCTTTGCCTGTGAAAGGTTTCCACTTGTGTTTCCCTGTTCTTCTTTGTATTGCGCTCCTTGTATTTGACCTCGGCTTGCCTTTTGACTACGTTTTGTCCTCCGTTTCTGTACCACGTTACCGCTCGTGTTTGACCCTCGGCTTGTTTCCCGTTTACTCTGCTGGTTTCTGATTGTGGCTTTGGAATTCCTGACCGTTACCGACCCGGACTGTTTGACTCTACTTCCCCCTGACAGCCCCGAACTTAGTAGCATAGGGCTTGTCGTCAGTTGAGGTCTGCCATCTAGGGCAGCCTCGCCAAGTAGGCAGGGACAGTGGGCTGGGTGGCAGTCAGGGCCCACTGCACCTCCTCTGACGTGACAAAGCCCAATTCAAATCATGTTTTCAGGTCAAACAGCCAGTATCCATCAGGATACTTTGAAAAAAGTATTCACATGCATACTGCAGGGGTCTATAGGGCAAACATAGTATCCTATTTACTAATCCCGCTGCCGCCTCTCGCCACCAGATAGTAGCCACAATTGGTGCAGTAGTGCACAGATTGGATTAAGCCGCCGCGTTTTCGCCACTAACCTGTAGTTGTCTATCGGTCCGGGCAGCTCAAATACCGTTGCGAACTCATCTTCAAATCGTAAGCTGAACATACAACTCAACTACACACTGCTACAGCTCATACCATAATTAAAACTTTTTACGCGACACCTAAAAGACCATTTCATGGTAAAGTAGAAAAATCATTTAGTTTATCCGTTAAGCAGAAAAAAAAATACTCGGTCTTAAAAAGTTGATGACAATACATATTTAATAAAGGAAACAACTCCACTACAAATCTTTGTCGAAATTGCAACAAGAAGTCTCCACTGATCTGATTTTTTTAAACTGAAGCCTATTTTTAGATAAAGTGCTCTGTTCTTCGCAGTTTACCGCTGTCTATACTTTAAGACGATGAAACACCTCAATAAAGATAAGTATACATCAGGTACATCATGTGTCTTTTAGTCGGATCTCTATGTTTGCTTTGATTTACCGACATTTAATAAATTAACTTAATCAACTATAAACCATGGGGGGGACTCAATGTCTTGAAACAATATATATAACCTGTCTTAGGGGTTTAAGACTTTTTACCTTTTCATTTAATACCCCATAATATAAAAACACACCTAATTATAAATATTAAATAAAGATTTAATCAAATATGAGCTCTGACCCACTTCTATTCGCTTTACCTTTTTACATTGCAAATCAACACAACCTAATGTTTATTATTATAGGGACATTGATAAAGAGGGGCATGCGTTGAAAAAGTTCGTCGGCTCTAGGCTTAGTTAAGGCACAATAAAGAAAATAGTTTTACACACTACATGTACGGACCATTTCTATACATTGTGCACAAGCAACTTAATCATTAACTTGCAATGGGTGGGTTTTTTTCAACATGGAATTTTAAAAAATATAAATCACTCTCCACTGTCTCAGGAACACAATAGGCACTCCCTGGTAAGAGTATTATGGGCATCTTTTCTCATTTTTTGTCATTCACTGCATGGCCAGGATCTATCTTGGCTCTTTCTACTATTGTCGTTTCGCAGGAATCCATAGAGACTCATATCCGCAAGCACCTCAACTTTTCGCACATCTAACCTGTTCGTTTCCGTCTCCCTTACCAGTCTTGAATTATTAATTAAAAGGGCACGAGATAAGACCATGAACACCGATGTTCAACTAAGACGTTTTTCTACCGTTACGGCCTGAGCTGGAATTATAGTCGCACAAAATACTCGTTTCTGGCGAAATAAAACTCGGTAATCCCATGCCCAGCTGGATATATTATCTATGGTAACGGTATTATGGGGTAGAGCTATATGCTTGTCCGAGTCTTTCAATTCGAGTAGGTTTGTGTTGTATAAAACAACACAAAAGAACGATCTGAAGACAGGAATATTTGACCGTGAAAATATTATACTACACTATGTGCATTTGTAGGGGAAAACCCTCAACAGCCTCGCACCCATTACTACAATAGTAAAAGAATACTCCACAAAAGGAACACTTCAGTTATGTCCTGCTTATATCAAATACTCTCTTTTAACATTCACCACCTAGAACTGTCACTTACTTTGAAGTTCTCACGTTGACATTATCCAAAAAAACTGTTACCACAATTTGATCTCGTACTTTGCAGAATGTTAAAAACACAGAAAGCTCTCGCTTATCTCAGGCGTCAGAATTAGATATGCGCCGACAATAAGTAGAGATTACAATTACCTAATAATTCTAGGAAGCTACGGTGATTGTTGATATTACAGAGATAAAGAGAATAAGATATTGAGATTATATCTCAATCTTACAACTAAGATGCACTTCCTCTTAGTCAAGCAGTCTATTTCAGGGCTTAATATCGAAATACTTTCAGACGAGACATTACACAAAGAAGAAAGAGTAGTCGTCAAGAATCTTTTGCTTCTATGTGACATAGGATGATACTCATTGGTAGGTATAAGTTTAAACTTTTTGTTTTGTTTTCCACACACTTCTATTACTAATATACAATTTTTTTTCTCACAATACTGACCTTATTAAACTAGAAAAAAAAAGCCAAAAATGGGAAGTCTCCTTTTCTTACTCATAGAGACCTAATGTTAAGCTGTGTGAAAAAACTTTTATTTTAAATTTTAAATATTTAAAATTCTATTAGTACCTTTTAGGATCGATTGATATTAAAAAATACAGGAAACACTGGTATGAAAAAATGTCTAGGCTCTATAGGGTTATGTTCACACGGCCGTTACTGTACGCGCCGGCCAATACGCCGGGTGTTTTGGGAATCAGGCGCTATCCCAAAGCCGGGGGGAAGAGAAGTGATTTGGCTGGCAGTCGCTTCGCTAAGGTGCGCAGACGCATTATGATTGAACTATGCCATACACTTGCGCTGGTAATTGCCGCGAATAATTCATGACATTCTTCTTTATGGGCGGAGCTATGGATTACCGTAATTGTGGCGCACATCTCACCGCGTATTAAATGCAATACACGCTGAAATACGCGCAAAATTACGCCTGAAAATAAGCCGTGTGAAAATACCCTTAGAATTTCTTTGTTGCCCATAGCAACCAGAGTTCCCCTTTAATTTCCTATAGTGCTCTGAAAAAATGAAACGGGTGCTCTTATTTGTTTATGAGCAACAAAGAAAGTCTTAGACCTAGACAGTTTTCATACATGTCCCCCCAAGTATTTGTTAAAAAGAATATTACATTTATTTGTAATAACTGAAACAGTACACATTAAATATAAGCTTGTCTTTCTTTCCAGCCGCTATACTGATGTCTCTAACCTGTCGTCAGTCACGCACTGGTCTATATTCAGTACAGAATACAACATAAATCAATCACTCTCCACACATAAAGCTCTCCACAGTGCTGCCCCCATTTCATCTCCTCATCATCTCTGGTTACCACTCTACCGTGCTCTCTGCTCTGCTGATGATATAGATTACTTCCTCAATCATCCGAAACTCACCATGCCGTCTCAAGTTTTCAACACGTGCGGACGCCAATTCTCGAAACATGTACCCTCGGGACAATCAGGCCACATTCACAACTCTCAGATTTTTAAGAGGGCCCTGAGAAAACATCTTCCTCAGCATGGCCCACAAGATCCTAACTGCCATCCACACACATTTGTCACTCGCCTACATAGGGCTCACTCACAGGCACTTATCTGAATATAGATGTACTGTAAGGGTGGCAGGGTCACCCAATTTTTATGTAAACCCCCTCATATTTATGTACATGGCCTGGGCCATTGTAAACTGAGCACTCTTAAAACCTTTGTTCTCAAGACCCCACTACACCCATAATTTGAATGTAAGCTTCTCGCAAGAGGGTCATCATACCTGTGTCTCATTTGCTAAGTTCTTTATAATGTGTAAATGTCCGTATGTACACCCTCTACATTTGTAAAAGTGCTGCGGAATATGTTGGCGCTATATAAATAAAGATTATTATTATTATTATAAGCTACAATATAAAAGCAAAACACATCTTCCCTATGCATTGGCTGTTGAATATACTTAAGTATGTTGGAGGTCAGTTAAAACCAATTCTAAAAAGAACGCTTGCCAGTATCTAAGATATTAGACATTATACCTCTTAAAGCACATGAGTGCTTGGAAATTCAATTTTGAAGACTGTAGTAATCTTGGCTTTGACTGAATTAAAATTTAGCACTTCTTCATAATCTTGCTTGACATTAATATTCATAAAATGGCAATAAGTTCATAGGCTGTCATTGTACTTTGCATTTCTGCCAAATTTGCTGGCTCTCTGCAGTTACAGATCTCTTCCTTACAACCAGCACAGCTAAATAGAGTTCAGTGCGTAAGGATGATACATATTGATTTCCAATTCCCTTCCAAAAATGTCTCTATCTTTGCCTTGAAGTCATGCAATTTGCCTTGCTTTTTACTTTAAACTAGAGACCTCAGATCACACTGTCAGAGTTTAATCCTGTGGGAAATGTTCAATTAGAAATGAAATGGAAAGAATTACTGTAAATCAGCATGTAGTTAGTAATACTGGAAATGCTATAAAATTCTCCAACTCTCATGTGAGTGAATAGAAGCTAATTTATTCCTTCCATCTCCTGGGATACATAGTAGACTCTTAGACAATCAAATACCGCAGATTCCTTTGTGTGCTGATATTTTTGCAAGAGAAAAATTAGCGGAAATGATTAGGGCAAATAATCCAGTGATATGACAACATATTAAGAAAAATGGTTCTCAGGTGGCACCCTTTATTTGCTACCTGGACAGATTTGAATTAGAAATACTGAAAGCTACTTTTATAACAACATGGGCTCTTAAAATGTATTATTAATTAGCAAAATGAGTGCCTTTCTAATTATTAACATATTTACTAAACTCTCTTAGAAGTAAGGGAAGTAACACTAGAATATTGGGGACCAAGTGACTAAGTTTGAAGTTATTGGACACTAGGGCAACTTTGGTAGACTTAATGAGGGCAAATTTGGCTCACCACACTATGGCTTTTCATCATATTGTAAAGTATTTGTATACATATACGGTGTTGACGAGCAGGAGGGGTTAACGCTGAAAAAATTATTTTTGGTGTAATCTATAGACCCCCAACATCACTGAAGATCAGCTATCACATCAAACACAATGGAAGTAGGCACACAGCACTAGGACAGATACAGTAGTATAAGTGGCCAATTCTAATTTCCGCAAGACAATGAATGGGGTCATGGTTTCTGTTCACAAACTGCTCAAAAGCAGAAAGTTCGCAAACTGTTACAGGACTCAATTTCTCATGGGGACCAGCTTTGTGGATGATTACCACTAGAAATGATGCTCTGTTGATCTACCATGATAATTTGTGCACACACAAAGCCAGATACTCATCGGACGCAGGTCACTGTTTCACTGAAAACACCCTGGTACAAGTGAGCCACAAATTTATTTCCTGTTTTAACATGAATTGGAACCAAAAGACAAACATACCTTTAGGTTGATATGTATGTTACCCAGGGCTGCGGACACACAGTGTGCTTTGCGGTCAAAACCTTTTGTAGGCCCACTGTTCTATAGATGACAATGAACAGTTGCGCTCAGCCATAACTAGGGCAACTATAGTCTGCGCCAGACACAACACTTTTGATTATGCAAAGTTTGCTGGGGGGCGTGTTGCACTAGAATGGTGAGTCTAAAAGGACAA
Organism: Phyllomedusa bahiana; assembly: GCA_025379985.1. Classification (NCBI taxonomy): domain Eukaryota; kingdom Metazoa; phylum Chordata; class Amphibia; order Anura; family Hylidae; genus Phyllomedusa; species Phyllomedusa bahiana. The sequence goes on along the minus strand of JAODAL010007875.1, from coordinate 67,238 downwards.
TTATATTTTGCGTGTGAAAACATAGACCATGCGACAAAGTTTAACTTTTAACCTGTCATACAAAATCCATAAACACACAATTTCAATGGGGTATGCCCACAAAACAGTCTTTTGATGGAGATATCGGGACCAAATGTAATAAGTGCTATGACGACACTTTCATATAATACTGTGCCTTCATACGTTGCTAACAATTTAATAATGGTGTGTCACGGCGTTGCCAAGTACATGTCAACCCTTGGTTTTACATAGGCACACACATTTTCCCACTTTTTAGAGGGCTGCACTTTTGGGACTTAGGACTTTTTCTCAGTTAGTATCACTATATAATATTGTCATAGGTGTTTAAAAGGGTGAGAGATTTGAGTTGGGGAGGGTTGGTCGTGGGATTTTGGGGTGAGAATTGTTGTTATTTGAGGTTAGAGAACGGTTTAATGCGTTGACTTTTAGGGGGCCGTAAAGCAACAGCTGCTAGCGCATGTTAATACCGCAATCCTATAATCCTGTAATAAATAATAAAAAAATACCAGAATACACCTACTTCGTGCGCCACAAAACTTCTCTTATGAATAACGTCATTAAACTAGCGTTCCTTTCCCAGAAAAACAAAGTGTACCTGCCATCAGCTGTCGTGCAGAAACAAGGACAATGTGAAATGAGGAGGGAGTCGATGCTTGCAACTCCCCACTTTCATACCCTCCTATGGAGAGCTCCCCAAAACATAAACTGTGATCATTTACACTCAGCTTTACTATTTAGAATCTCCCAATACAAACAAATGCGGAAACCAATCAGGAACCACGTAGAGGCTTAGGACCTGACTTCTGATAGCCAGCACACGCTACCAAGGATTCGCCTCCATTGCCTCATACTCCAATCACGGTCTCCGACAAGCCTCAGCTCAGAACGAGTACTGGTTGTGCGAGTACTCACCTTGTTTTCACTTTTTGTTAGGAAGCACCACTCTTCGTAAGTATCTCACTTATTTACAGAGAATTATGTCGGAGAACATACAAATAAATCATTATTAGCTGACCTTTCACCAGCATGGTTTTTCCAACTACTAGGTCAAACGAAGCCTGCTCACATGACAAACACCTGCTATTGTCTTGTCATGAAGAGATTATTAGTCAGGTTCCGGGCCTTTGTGGGCATAGGGACATGTGGTTTATTGTGTCAGTGTACGTGCAACTGTCACACTGGAAAACGATGTCTATAAATTGCCATAGCAGACTTGCGAAATATGAGTGTCTTGGGCATTAGATTGGTTAAGTGTGAGTACAATACCAACATGGACGAAATATGGGTTATTGGAGCAAGGAATGAGGGCATACCCCCGGAGAAACGTTTGTACTCGCCATGCATTACGAGATGCGAATGTGGTAAGTTCTCGTAGAGGTAGACATCAAAACTGGAGTCCTCAACCCTCCCCAAGCCCCACACCGAGAACAATAGGACGTGTCTATTGCATACACCGTACGCTGCTCACATTACAGTCTCTTCTCGTGTCATCGCAAGATAGACTAATTCAAGGCACAAGCTCAAAGAAACTTGGCAGAATGCTTTTAAACACCTGAGCGGTCATAACCTTTTGTGGATATACAAATGCCCGTCCCTCCGCGTGTGGTCACTCACCTTGCGAATTTTGCACAATCAGTTCCAGGCGCACACCAGAAACTCCATGCCGAAAAAGATGCTACATGGAATCTATAGCACTGCAGAGCCTACAAACACAAAGCCAACACCACCCACACTAATAAAAGGACGAAATGGTCGCAACCTTAGTCTCCCATTGAGGAACCCGCCCACGCTTCTACAATTGTACACTCCACACAACCCCAATATATCCTCCGTCGTCCATCGCAAGCAAACAACGACAGAACTACACGCATTCGGTCCCCCATCTATGGGCCATGAAAGACTTATCATTTTATATTAAAAGATGAATACAGATTACACACGGCCCCTACAACATAGATAATGGAGACCAACAAGAGTACAGTACATGTAAACCGCACTTCTCCCCATAAACAAAAAATAGGAGGACTCATTCCCTCGGCTCACCGCGCGACGCAATATCAGTCTCGTACACTTAACTCAAGTGATAGAAAAGAACATTTTTCGCCCCAGAGAGCACACATGGCTCATTGGTTACAATCATGTGGCTAGATATCATGCTGAACTGGAGCGGGTCACACCAACGATAATCTGGCGCACCCAGCGAGCGGCGTAGCGGCGTAATGGCGACCAGGTGCCCTGTAATCAAATCACAGACTAGTCAGACCTTGCCACTAGTTGTTTCGGCCGTTGGGTGACTTTGCATATTTGGGGCATGGATTTATTAGGACAAACCAAACGATGGCCGTCTCCTGTGAGACAATCCGCGCTCTGGACAAAAATATAGTACAGCGGTCACTAGGGGCGATACAATCAATGTCATGAGTCGGGGTTGATGTATCGTGAGTAGACGGTATATACTTGGAGTGACAAACAAGGAGTATAGATATTGTGCCTGTAACAAGTTCCCCCTAGTATCTTCTTGGATTATAGCATCGGACCATATACCTGACAATTCGCAGATGTTATAGGAGAGCCGGGTCAATAACATGCGGCATTATGCCTTAAAAGTAATGTCTGTGGCACTGCTCCCGCACACGCTTAACCAAAGAATAAATCGCGCTGCGTCGCACTTAATGGGGTTGCGTAGCTGCATAAGACTTTGGCGCGTAAAAGCCTTCAAATAAACTGCAACCTGCTACGTCTCGGTAAGGGATTGTCCTGGTAGTCACGACCACCGCTGGAGATATCCACCCCTTTACTGAATTTGGGCACCATACCTCACCAAAGTCCTGAGAAACTAAAATGCAAACGACACACACTTTGTTGACGTATTACTAATCAAGGCGCGGATATCAAATGACAAATCGATCGATCGGAGCGCCCTCGCAAGCACCTGTTTTCAACGGCGTTTCAGTTCACTGTATAACAGAAACTGCCCTGCCTAGCATGGAGGGAGGCGCCGATACCAACCTCGTATCCCGACAGCTAAATACTACGTTTGCCGAGAGCAGTGACCAACAAGCTTTTGAAGATTAGTCTATGGCAAGAAAGGTAAAATTTCTGATATAGATAGCGCTTCCCTCTCGCCACTCGATCATGACGCGCTGCAACCTCACACAAGACGCTGTCACCCGGCACGCCCCGCCGCCTACCTAGACTTTGCCGTCCCGCTTTCATAACTTGTCCGTGCAGATGGCGCAGCTTGCAGACACCTTGTGCGGTCCGTACCCGCACTCACTGAACCCGGACCGACCAGCACGTTCCCCATTCATGTGAGGCGCCTTGACGACTGCTGGCGAACTACAGGGAAAGACTCCGAACCAGACATGTACGCCCGGCGAGTGTGTCCTGGCACAAACACAGCCGGTAGAGGCGCACGCCTCAGTACGACGACTAGATTTTTCTTTGTGGTACTTTCATTTCGAGGTTGTGACGTGCTGGAAGTTCCACCCTACCCAGGCAAAACTGCTTCGGGACGCCTCAGATCATCAAATAGCCCCATGTTTGTCTATATGGCACGTTAATGGCATGTCAATCGGGATCAAAGTGGCCGCAGATGTCGCGCCGTTTGCAAACCCCGGCATACTTCCATGAAGCCACCCCTGGCCTGTTAACCCAACCGCGGCATGAGTAGTCCGAAATATAATTCTCCTGTACGGCGTAACGACTCCCCCCATCCACACCCCTGCGCCTACCAGTCCCCAAATCCCGGAATACTCCGCTCCCCGTCCAATTAGACAATGTATAGATGGCACCGCCAAGTGACACTTAAAACCATCAGTCTAGTATCTTGCAATACTTTCTCTCATCTAAACTAAGCAAGATAAGGTCAACCACGTTCGGGTTCGAAAAGGAATCGTCAGCCCTAAATGATGGTGAATTCGAGGTTTTTACAATAATAACATAAGCCGTATTACACCACTGGTCGAGGACATCAGCCTGCAGAGCTCAAACGTCATTCTAACCTGGAAGTTCCACCATGCGAATTGACACCCCCTATCCGCGCTTCTGCGACCTGAACAGATAGCCCCGCCCGCAAATCGCACGAAGGAATTCAGAGTTACTCGTAGGCCCGTTCCTTAAGTGGCGATAGCTCATCACTATTACTACAAAGTTTACAATATGATCTAGATAAGGTCATGTACCACTCTTATTCTAAGAGGACCACACACAATCAGGAAGTGACCACACTTGGATATAGCTGCTCAACCATTGATTTGAGCCCACTGCTCACTGCCTACACATTCCACTCCCCGATAACATAATGGACATTGTCCGTCTCTGCACAATGGTTTGCTCAAGTCTGCACCTAACCACCAGAATCACCATGTGTGATTGAATGGCGACACAATTCCACGACAATGTACTCACCCCCGTACCGTAGTCCCCAACTCCAAAAGTCTAGAACTCGGTAAGTTGACCCCCACTAAAGAAACATACTTATATAAACCACACCCCCAACCCCTCAACCACTTAACGGCTCCTTACTCCTGTGTTACTGGTTACACGTTTATGGGACCCCGAGGCTACACGTTAGAAAACCTTAATACATTCTTGGAAACCCCTTTCACTCTCGTTACTATACAACATCCAAAAACACACACAATTGACAACATCAATAATAATCCCTCCTGATCCCTATTCCATCTTTATTCCATAAATCACTTTTCAAACACCATCATCATTTTCTCACAGCAACCGCATCCCGCCTACTAGTATCGATTGGTCGTTCCGTTAACCGATGGACATAGGACCAGTCTGCCTAACATTCATACTCTCTACTCTCCTTGCTCTACATTAGTTGTGTGAAATCTTTGTCTCGGCTGCTATGTCATGTTATCCTAAAGTGGCAGACTTGTTCTCGCGTCATGAGGGATTCTGACTAGCCTCACTTAAATAACAATTGTCAGCCGCGATCACCTTTTTCTGCTGTGAGCCATGGAAGAAACCTACGTTTATCACGTCATACACACATTGGTTTCTCTTCCAAAGATCACCATTAACCTAGCTCCCTACTCTCCATAACGAATGTTGTTTACCCACATATTGCTTCTTTGATTATTAGGATTGGATGTATACTGGCTTGTGGATATCTACTGTACCTCATATAGTAACATACTGGGCCTCAATCAAGCTCAATACTTTCCCACATATTATTCCTATACAGTAATTAAAATAAACAAGTGATTATTTTTATAAAACCTCCCCCCCCAAATATCCAAATACTCTAATCCCCTCATAACATTGTAATTCCTCTTTACAAAGTAAGTAAACATATTGTTTTGTCATTTTATACAAGTATTACTTGTACAATAAATTTACATCATTATGTGTTTTTATTTTGTATTTAGCAGGACATATATTTCCATTTACAAAATATATTTTCCTTTTCTTAGGACTTAGTAAATATGTTCTTTGGAGACTTTTTTGGGTTTCTACAGGTTTTCCTCAGTCTCTTGGTGGTTGATGTCATGCTCATTTGTGTCATCATTAGCCATTTCATATGCTGCGCCATCATTTTCTGTAATCTTTGTCTCGCGCCCTTCTGATATTTTTTGCGTGTCTCTCTTCATAGTGATTCGTAGTCTTGCTGATTTTCAGCTATTTCATGATCATTGCTGCTTTTCAAATTTTCAAGAGAGCGGTCTTGCATGTTATTGTCAAAGTTACCTTTATATTCCAAACTTTCAGATTCATGGAAATTGTCAATGTTTTAGAGGGCCATGGCCTTTATCAGGACTGTCAATAATTCAGACATTCTGTGTATTCGCAGTCCATTAAATCTTCTCTAATGAAAAGCTCATTATCAATCTCTGCCTCTTCCTCTGCCTTTGTATCACAGTCCGTGAAATCAGTTTTTTCTGCCAACCCGGTGTTCAGGTCCTTGCTGTCATCTTTTGAACCTGGCACAGAGTCTATCTGATATCCATCATTTACATCTTCTCTGATGAGCTTTTCATCTCCCTGATCTGATTCTACAATTTGACCAGAAACCATGAACTTTTGCTCATTATTACTCAGTCGATTCCAAGTGCCTTTCTTGGGTTTTTTGCTTTAGGCTTTCTATTCCATATCTCTCACTCTCATCAAATTTGCTTGATGGTGCTTTTCTGTAAAAAATTTGTGTAACACAATTAAAATTAAAAAATTCGTAATAAAATCGTATCAAAAGCATCTTTTAACAATGTTATTACTTAAAATGCATTGTAACGCTTTATATAGCATGATGCCAGTGTATTACAATTTGATAAATAGTTGGGCACAGACAAGGCGTTCTAGAAACAAAAACAAATTTCCCTATTAAAATATATAACTTTTATCAATACCATTAAAACAAATATTATCAAATACAATCCCTATATGCTAGTCATATACAAAATATAACAAATCGATATCAAAGGGGTCACAAATATATGGGGCCAAATATAAACAAATAACCAGACATAGACAGCTGTGACCAGATGTATGGGCTAGGTCAATACATCAGTGATGTCCACCATAATTAGTAGGCTTACCATCTAGCATCTATGCAACCTTAAGCCACTGTATATGCTGTCCCTGGATGAACCTGTATCAAGAGGGGAAACACATTGGGAGGTGTTGCCCTGTGAATTGCTGCCTATTTTCATAGTCTATGGCGCTGGAAGTTTGCAACTCTTATTAGGGTGATACCAGAGCCTATAAGGGAGAGTCGTCAGTCGTCAGTTTATATATGCAGGATCTTTAATAGGGAATTGGTAGGGGTAGAGGATGCTATCCAGCTTTCTATGAATGTGGGTCTGCAAACCTAACAAACATCTGAGAGGAGCAACGATACTGTGAGTAGAACAATTACCAAGCAATTTCCTGTTGTATTCTGTTACATGTGAAGGCAATTTTTTTCATTTAGTCACATCTGTATATGCTTGGTTAGTTGTATATCCCTGGCCCCGTAGATGTGTGACCCCCTTGATATCGCTTTGTTATATTTTGTGTATGACTATCATATCGGGATTGTATTTGATAATATTTGTTTTAATGGTATTACTACAAGTTATATATTTTAATAGGGGGAATTGTTTTTGTTTCTATGATTTGACTTACACCCTTATACTTTGAATTTTTAGTCTGTGAAAGTACAGACAAGGTATTACATGATGCATTAGGTAGGAACTTTGCCCATATAAAGTCTGGGGAAACACGACATTACATAGGCTAGTTATATGCTTGCTTAGAGAGGAAAGTTTCTAGTGAGCATTTCAAGGTTTGGAGGGTCAACTAGAATTGAATGGACTGAGGGCGAAAATTACAGAATAAGGGAGAAAAAGGGACAGAGGGATAAGTATGCCTTTCTTTTGTATTTTTCCCCATTTTGGCCCCATTTAATTCTAATTTTAAAATAATTGGAACACCCCTTTTTAATATAATGGAACACAGATTTCATACATAAGTTATGACGGTTCTGTTGTGGAATACATGTGAATTTCGCACAAACTCTATGTCAAATTCTGCTGTGTGAACGTTGCTTCACTAAGTTAAGTATCAGCTATATTTTAAACAAAGTATATTGGCTACAGAACCAATCAAATAATTGCATGAAAAATGACATACTGCACATAAGGAACAAAGGGCCATATGTATGAAACTATCTAGGTCTAAGAACTTGTAGCCCATAGCAACCAATCACAGCTCTCTTTTAATTTCATATAGTGCTCTTAAAAACTGAAAGGGGAGCTCTGATTGGTTGCCAAGGGGACCAAAGAAAGTCTTAAATGTAGACAGTTTTCATACATGTCCCCCAAAATGTTTATTTTTCTCTAACAAGCAATTGTGCTTTACTAGTCTTTGACTCAAGGTCAATGTTTGGAAGCATGCAATGAAACTTTGTTTACATAGGTGGCTAAGAGACATATATATTTGTAAAAATTAATTAGACTTAACTCAAAGAAGCAACTGATCTTACAACAAAACCTCCCAAAGTTTTTACCAGAAGAGTGGAAATAACTTGCCACATATTTCTGTCCCTCTGTGTTCTATTTGACAATAGGCAGAACTAAGAGAAGCCACAGACTAAGGGCCACATGTATGAAACAGTTTTGGTCTAAAACTCACTTTTTTTCCCATAGAAACCTATGGGCAAAAAAGTGAGTTTTAGACCAAAACTGTTTCATACATGTGGCCCTAAGTTCTTAGGAGGCCTGGAGAGTGGACACTACTGCACTTCTAGCGCTCTTCTAGACACTTTTTGGCTATTCAGGAAGTGTTTTTGCAAAGCTTCTATAAAAATGTCATATTTCTGGCTTAACTTTTTTCTGTTGAAAAACCCTCTTCATATAAATAGCGATTAAATTGCTGAATGAGGCAGTATCAATTATGGTCAGTACTACTGTGAGGTTTGAATCCTGTAAACAGAAGCTTCATCAATCTGCTTATTACATTGCTGGATATGCTGTAGGTAAATTTCTATGGATTTCATATTCTAAGTGGGATGTACATATTGCAATGGGCACTTTGACAGTAACACTGCATAAATCTCAACTTCTCTATACTTGAAAGGTAAGAGGAAAGTCTCTCTTCAGATAAAATTGCTGCATTATTTGATAGACTGACACCATTCTGTTTGTTCTGGCTATTGTACCCTGAATTATTATTTTGTTAAAAGTGATGGAAAATGAAAAGAACTGTACACAGGATTGCTCTGTTTCATGTGTATCGATAAAATGCCCTGACATTGGCACTCATGTTTACAGAGTTGTTTTTCCCTGCACCTGAGCTTAAAAGCGATAAGATAAAACGTAGACTGTAAATGGAATAAAAGTCTGCACACAGAAGGACGAGAGTTTCCGCAGGCACACTCTGAGCTGGGAATGCTTCAGCACTCTTGTCATCCATTTGATTTGGCTCATATAGTAGCAGATGAGTGGTAGAAAACTGGATTTATTTTCAGATAATCAAATAAGGATACAAAGGTTTATATCATCTTTGTTCATTTAAATGGAGGGTATGTCAAAAGGGAAAACGAAAGGGAAACAGTCTGTCTGTAGCAAAAGCGCCCCGCTAGAAGATATATTGTGTGCTTCAATACCGATATACACACATAACGCTTCCCCTCTTTCCCATTCAATGAATAACTGACTTTATTGTATTTATTCAATTTTTCAGTTTGTGCACTATGTGCCCTTGGCAGATTTGGAAATGCATCATAATCAGATCATTTCTTGTAGTCAGATGTTCCTAATTAGAGTCAGACCAAGTTGTTGAGGCTTTATTAAATAAACTATTTAGGATACTACTTTGTAAGCAATCACACAATAAGGATCACACAGTGGCAGCCGTATGTGCATGAAACCTTGCCCAAGTGCGTCATATACAACATGGTTAAGTTTGTCAGTGCCCTTCATACATTACTAAGCGCTGATTTATTCTAGCATCTGAGGCCCTGTTTGAAGAATATTGTAACAGAGAATACTGCCCAGCATGCAGCGCAATTTGTTCAATTCAAAATGACGGACACTATGACAGAAACCCGACAGATCGCATTGTAGTCCATTGGTTTCACATCTGGCACTGCTGTCATTTTCAGAAAACCAGAAATTACAAATCAGATGTGGACCTAAGGTAAGATTTTCTTGCCATTTTGTGTCCTCAATTCACTAACACCTATGCCTTGAACTAAAGACCTAATGTGAGACAGAATGATAGATAAATTTGCTACCCCAAACACCATTAAGATGACAGTGGGGCCAAAATTTATTCACCCCTTACTTCGTTTTTGGGATTAGAAATACGGCAAAGGGTGGAAATTTTTCCCTAAAAAAAATTTCAAAGGTTTTTCCCCCTTTCTAGTAATTCCCATTAAGTGTAAATATTCTGTCAAGTTCCTTGAAATTGTGTTTTAAACTCATGGTTTTATTGGCAATATCGCCAATAGCAATCACCCGTTAACCCTCAGGCTATTATTTGTTCCCTTGCAAGAAAAAAACTTCCCAGCACTGTCAAAATAGTTTTTTGGTACCTTTACACTGTGTAAAATCTGTCTGCTTTAACTCTTTTACTGGGAAAAGCTGGGAATGTATATTTTAATGGATTCCACTGACAGATGCAATTCAGTAGCATCTGTCACCACAGAGACCCATTGTAAAAAAACAATTATACCATTCCATAATAGATACCACTCAGTATACGTTTTTACTGCATGTCTTTGCATGGAACAGCACAGCACTTTTCCAAACAACAAAATAGATTAAAAAACAAATTGTTACCAGAAAAGGCCCAAAAAGAAACTTGCTAGGTAAGGGAGGTATGGTAGGTTTTAACATATACTTTCCCCGTATATGATAATTTCTTGTACCTGAAAAATAAGTGAGTCTAATTTAAAAGATTTTTTAATAAAAGCAAAATGTTTAAAATTGACCTATACAATGTTACAGTGTCCTACAATGTTAAAAATCAAGAATATACCACAGTCATATTAAGGATTTCTGCATCTATAGATTTGTTTCTAGGTACCGTCAGGATTTTCCAGGAGGTAACTGGAAAAACGGTATCCTTAGCAATCATATGGTTATATATTTGGACTGTGATGACAGAAGAACGGAAAAACAGCTGCCCACAAGCCATGGTATTCTTTGTCTGTGGTCAGTGGTGTGGTAGCTACATGTAGATGAATGCAGCCACCAATACCTGCATGAGTTTGCTGGTAGAAGAGTGAAGAAATCAGGCGATACCTTTTAGAGGCTAACTGAGTATATTTGATGGTGAGCTTTCGAGAGAACTAGCTCCCTTCTTCAGACATGATGTTATACAAGAAATTGAAAATTCACAGACTTTTTATACACAAAAGACCTGGACCTTCAAAGAATCTTAGAATTCTTAACAATAATAAAATGCAATATAAGCAGACAAGTCATTTACAGCAGGTCAAGCAGTCAACTATCTGGAAACTTGTGAGGCGTGACAGAGGGGGTCAGTATTCCTGCGTCTTATCTAGCAGCCATCAGGCCGGTGATTGTGACACACTGTTCACACATAGTTTGACATAAAGCTGGCATGAATATTTAGCCATTTTGCAGAGTCTAACATTTTTGCATTAATTTAAAATTTCCCACTCCTTTCTCTCCCTCTGCGTCTTAAAGTGTCCCATTAAAACCATAATTTCAGATCTTCAATACATTGGTCCTCTCTAGAGAAGTGTTGTGCCACTGAAGATCAGTTCTGCAGTTATTAATAGTGAATCTGGTGAGTTCATGCGCTGGCTGAGTCTCTGCCTGTTTTCCCCCACATAAAGGCCTGTGATGGGACATTGCGCACAACATAATCAGATACACCACATTGCTAGATCCTGCAGGAAAATGTTCCCCTAGTTCATGTGCACCTGCTGTGACTGTGGGACAGGTACACTGTCAGCAGTGTGGATGTTGCATGCAGGTCTTGCACCTGTTCTGCAGGCAGGTGAGGTGCCATTTTCAGTTGGGGCCTTCAGGGCGCTCCGGACAATAATACGCCCAGGTTTGTGTGGTTGCCGAAAGGAAAGGAGTGGGGGACTGGGAATATGTCTTTGAGTCTATTGTCCTTATGTAGTACAGGTTGAATTTCCTGGCAAACTTTCGTAGGATCTCCAGCTGTGGGTTGTAGGTTACAACTAGGGGCACTGTTCTTCCTTCTGGGTCTTTTGTATGTGAGCAGACTGTCCTTGTTGATGGCGGCCGCTTTGCTGATTTGATTGTCCGTCACTTTTGGCCTGTATCCCAATTGGAGAAATTTTGTCCTCAGATCCAGGAGGTGTTTGTCAGGTCTGTCTTGTTGGAGCAAATACGATTGTACCGTATAGCCTGGCTGTATATAATGGATGCTTTGTGTGTTTGGGGTGGAAGCTGTCATTCCTGAGGTAGGCCGTTCTGTCTGTGGTTTGTGGTACACTGATGTGAGTAGCCAGTGGTCTTTGATGTGTATTGTAGTATCCAGAAAGTGGATTTTGCTCTCTGAATAGGTAAGCTTGAGGTTGATGGTGGGGTGGAAGTTATTGAAGTCATTATGGAATTGAATTAGGGGCTCCTCGCCCGCAGTCCAGATGACCATGATATATCATCGATGTAACGGAGGTACATCATGGGTTTGGTGGTGCATGTGGATAGATACGCTCTTCCAGTGCCGCCATAAAGAGATTTGCATATTGGGGCGCACATCTGGACCCCATGGAAGTTCCCATTCGCTGTAGATATAGGTCCTCTCCAAATTTAAATAGTTGTGGCTGAGTATGAACTGTATGAGCTGTGTTATTGGTTTTGTTGGGAGGTTTAGTTTCTCCAGGTGTGTCCGACATGCTGCAACTCCTCCTTGTGGGGTATGTTTGTATACAAGGATTCTACATCCATGGTTGCCAAAATGGTGCCTCAGGAAGTGGACGAGGGCATTGAGTTTGTTTAAGAAGATCCGTGGTGTCCTGATGTAACTAGGAGTATCTCTGACCAGGGGTTTTAGGGGATTTTCCACCCAACCTGAGATATTCTCTGTCAGAGTCCCAATACCCAGAAATGATAGGCCTCCAGGGTTGCCTTCTTTGTGGATCTTGGGGAGCATGTAGAAGCAGCACCGGCCTGGGATCCGCTGGGATGAGCCCTCTATACCTGCCTCTGGACTTGAGTTGGAAACTTCTTGATCATATTCTTTAGCTGTTTATTATAAAGTCCTCTGTGGGATCACTGTTAAGTTTGGAGTAATGGGCTAGGGTTGGACAGCTGCCTGTTTGCTTCTGGATGTAGTCAGAGGTGTCATCATGACTATTGCGCCCCCCTTTGTCAGCTGGTTTTATTATTATGTCCTGATTTTCTTTCAGTGAGGTGATAGCCTTCTGTTCCTGCAGGTTAGGTTGTGGACCTGTTTCTTTACTTTCCCAAGATCTCAGATTTTACCTTGCTTCTGAAACAGTCAATGTATTTATCCAGTGCTGCATTAGTTCCAGGCCGTGGGGTCCAGGTTGATTTTTTAGTGGGTTCCTTATGGGCTGTTCTCTCAGAGTCGCTGCTGTATGGAAGGTCTTTGTCATATAAGTATTCCCTCAGTCTCATTTTTCTGAAAAACTCCTCCATGTCATTGCAGAGTTTGACATGGTCAGTGAGTGCTGAGGGGCAGAAGGAGAGACCTTTGGAGAGAGCTGACATTTCGTGTTTGTTTGGCTCATAGGAGGAAAGGTTCACCACACAGGTCTGCTGAGCTGGGCTGGTGCTTGTGGTTGTAGTAGTAGGGCTTTTTTGTCTCAGTCTCTGGAGCTTTTTCTTCTTGTTGTTGATAAGCATGTCCTGCAGTTTCCGGTAGTATGTGTGGAGTTTGGCCTTCATCTCCTCTGTGTCATTCTCCAGTGATGTCTTTAGGGCCTGTATCTCCTCCTGTGTTTTTCTCCTGTTGTTATAGGAAATTTTTAGCATGTAGTTGCGCAGCTTTTCAGATGTTCGAATACATAGTTGTTCTGCATATCGGCTGTTGTAGGTGTGCCGGGTTGGGTTATGCAGAGTGAAGCCTTTTGGGATGAGTCTTTCCTTTTGCATTTTGTTAGAAGAAGATGTCGCTGTTGAGTTGTGCAAGTTTTTAAGCCGGTTTTTCAATTCCATTCTTGAGCGGTACATTGTGGTATCTTCCAAATTGCTAGTAGTATGATGTTGTACCGTGTTAGCCATAGAAAGTAGTAGAAGAGTGAAGAAATCAGGCGATACCTTTTAGAGGCTAACTGAGTATATTTGATGGTGAGCTTTCGAGAGAACTAGCTCCCTTCTTCAGACATGATGTTATACAAGAAATTGAAAATTCATGCTAGTTTTATGTCAAACTATGTGTGAACTGTGATGGTCACAAATCACGGCCTGATGGCTGCTAGATAAGACGCAGGAATACTGACCCCCTCTGTCACGCCTCACAAGTTTCCAGATAGTTGACTGCTTGACCTGCTGTAAATGACTTGTCTGCTTATATTGCATTTTATTATTGTTAAGAATTCTAAGATTCTTTGAAGGTCCAGGTCTTTTGTGTATAAAAAGTCTGTGAATTTTCAATTTCTTGTATAACATCATGTCTGAACAAGGGAGCTAGTTCGGAATGAAAATGAGACCCCAGAGTCCGGTAGGTTCACCACCTTTTCTAAGGCTTGTGGTTGAGCCAAATGATGCACTAGGGCCATATATGGGATATCTCTGAAAACGGCAGAATCTGGGGAATCAATATTAAGTTGCATTTCCCTGATCACATTTACCGTATTCTTGTCAATAATGTATAAAAAATTGAAAATCTGCAAAAAAAGTGAAATTTCCAAATTTCACTTCCACTTTGCTTTAATTCCTGTGAAACACCTAATGGGTTAATAAACTTCCTAAATGCGTTTTTGAATACTTTAAGGGGTGTAGTTTCTTAGATGAGGTCATCTATGGGGGTATCTAACATACAGGTCAATCAAAGTCACGTTAGAACTGGACTGGTCCCTAAAAAATGTATATTGCAAATTTTCTTGAAAATTTGAAAATTACTAATAAATTTATAAGCCCCCTAATGACGTAAAAAAAAAAGACATTTAAAAAAATTATGCCAAACAAAAGCAGACAAATGGTAGTTATAAGCTATTTTGAGTGGAATAACTATCTGTCTTACATGCAGAAATTTTTGAAGTTTGAAATTGGTAATTTTTTCACATTTTTCACAATAATTTGATATTTTTCACAAATAAACAAGCATTTTTTGGACCAAAATTTCTTACTATCGTAAAGCACAATGTGTGTCAAGAAAACAATCTCTGAATCACATGGATAGGTTAAAGTGTCAAAAAGTTATTCTCACATAAAGTGACACATGACAGATTTATAAAATGGGGCTCTGTCAGAGAGGCCAAAACTGGTTCCAGCGGTAAGGGGTTAAAAAAGATGCAGTCTGGAAAAAAAACAATAAAACACGCAACTAATCCCAGCTAATAAACAAAGTGTAAAATAACTTAACTGGCATGTCAAAGGAATGTTCATTTTAAGAACAATACTTCTGTGCAATGTAGAAACAATCGAATGGGACATGGAAACCAGTGGCTAGCTACAAGGATTGCAGCGATTGCGCTGGCGACCAGGCCTCTTAGCCAGTGGGGCTTGCAGGCTATTTAGCACCCTAGATATCATGGGGGCAGGTGGTGGCCTAGAAGACACTGGAAGTGGGATCCTATATAGGGGATTTCATACCTATGTACCAAAGGGGGACTTTACCTTCTTAATAGGAAGAGTCAAAATAGGGGCCCTATAATTGACTGGGGGCACTTTCACTGATTGGGGTGCAATTACTGTGTGGGGCACCATGGGGTCATTATTACCATTTGAGGCATTATGGATGGGAAATTTGTACAGAGGCAGGAATTCGGTATTCAGATTCCTGAAAAGTGAGGAGTCTAACATGTTTGTGGGGTAAATTCAAGGAGATATCGTCATGGCAATCTGGGCCGGATGGAGAAAGAAAATGAAAAGTTAACGACTCCATTTACAGAAGACATCACCAGTAAAACCCTGGATATAACTGCATTATAATTACTTATATGTCTGCAGAGTGCCTGTGAACAATTAGTATCTACCATTATATGGTCACTATATGGTGGTCATAGTGGTCTTAGTCTTAGTCTTCAGTAACAATACGATGGTTTTATTCAGTCTCTTTATGGTGGTGATATGTGGCGTTATTATATGGTTCTTGTATATTGTTGTTATTGGTCTTGGTATGGTGATTTGGTCAGTAACAGTATGGTAGTATTAGGGCTTGTTCACACGACGTTTTTGTGATCCGTTTTACAGATTCGTTTTACGGATCCGCATAACGGATCTAAAAATTGTCAGTGTGATTAACATTGAGTTCAATGGCAAAAGCGCATCGCTGTTCTCATGGGAGTTCAGCGATACGCTTTTGAGGGCTCTCCTGCACTGCGCTTTTTGCATCCGCTTTAAGAATTGACATGTCAATTCTTATTGCGTTTTACGCAAGTGAAAGCCCATAGGAGATAATGGAGTCCGCTTTTCGCACCTGTCCAAAAGCTCTCCACACTCCGGGTACGTATCAGCGGCGCTTTGCATCCTGAAAGCGGATGCGAAAAGCGCAGTTGGCGCCAAGACGGGGCATCGGTGGTGAGCGGCAGCGGATGGATGGATGGGGTATCGGCGGTGAGAGGCGGAGGCTGGACAGGTGAGGTGCTGCAGGGGGATGGATGGCTGGCCGGCTGGACAGGTGAGGTGCTGCAGGGGGATGGCTGGATGGCCGGCTGAGGTACTGCAGGGGGATGGCTGGATGGCCGGCTGGACAGGTGAGGTACTGCAGGGGGATGGATGGCTGGGGAGGTGAATTGCTGAGAGAGAGAAAGAGAGAGAGAGAGAGAGAAAGAGAAAGAGAGAGAGAAAGAGAGAGATCAAAAATGCAGCCGGAAAGTCGATCTGTAAAACGCTACTGGAAAAGCATGCAATACGGATCCAAATAAAGTATCAACTGTTGCGTTTTTCGGATCCGCTTTCCGGATGCGCTTTTCCCTCAAAAACGGATCCGTAAAAAGGATCAAAAACGTCGTGTGAACAAGCCCTTAGTCACCATATGGTATTGATGTGTGGCAGTATTATTTGTTCATGGTGTGGTGGTATTATTTGTATATTTGTAGATTCTTTGTATATTGTTATTGGCAATATTGGTCTTGGTATATTGGCTTGGTCAGTAACATTATGATGGTATTAATCACTATATAGTGGTGACATTTTGTGATAATGTGGCAGTATTTTTTGGCCTTTGTATACCTACTGACTCGCAGAATACAGATAACATGTCTATTGAACTGTTCAGTGAAAAAACGATTTGGCTGTATAACTTGTCTTTTTTTTTTTTTTTTCACAATCTGGCCCCATTTCAAATTAATTTTCTTCTACTGGACAATCCCTTTAAAAATGTCCTGTGTGACGCTATACAAAAGATATCCTTCATGCCAAATAGGAAATCTGTTGTTAAAAAGTAGTGGTCCACAGCCATTGTCCGGAGGTAGGGGAGGGGTGGCAAAGATAGAGCACTAAAGCCTTTAGCTGTGCCAGTTCTGGAAACCATTAAAAAGAAGGCTAGATATGTTGGTAGATGATATTGAGAAGTTGTCTCTCACTTGTTCCTGCCACATCTTTGGTTTGGTCACCTAGCCGCTATTTCTGGCTACACGCTCGTCTCATCCTCTGTCCTGTCTTATTCTCAGCATTCTCCTGATGAATCAAGCGCTTTGTTTTTTTATTTCTTTCATAATGTCACCACTGGCGACATAACTTAACCTGAATTTTATCTGCCAAAATCCTGTTGTAATATCTTATACTATATAAATTGTTGTTGCTGCTGGGCTCCAAATCTAGACTTGTGTGAGAAGGCTTAGCACTGGAATATTCTTTGTAAATAACTGATTCTGTTCTAAAGCTCACTGGGTTTATTTGTAAGTAGCAATGCTTTTATACCAGTATTGTCAAGATGTAATAAGCAACTTGTATTGCTGTCAAAAGTGTCAGCAAAACACTACTGTTCTTCAAATGACCTTGCTTTCCATGTAATGCCCTTGCAGTCAGGAACAAGAAAAACTTCACTGAGCAAAGTTCATATTGAAGGAATAATAAGGCGGAAAACGTAAACAGCTCCTTCCCTCTTGTAGTTCAATTGTTTCCTTTTCTAAGGGGACAGTATATCAACTGAAACATTTTCTTCAAGGATGAAAGGAGTATAAAATGCCCTTGAAATATAATGTTGTGTTAACCCTTACCTTGTTATTAAATAAAGCCTTATTTTATTGAGGGATTTACAGGGATTTCATAGTTACAGCTAGAAGAGAATATAAGTGAACCCTTTGTAATTACTTCTGCACTGACTACTAAAACATAGTCACAATTATATACAAACACAATCTAACTAAACTAGTAACATACAAACAGTCAAACTGTTCATCTACAGAGAAAAATTAAGTGAACCCTTAAATGTAATAAACTATAGATCCCCTTTTATCTGCAAGAGAGTGAAGGCTATAATAAAAAAAATAATGTGGATTCTTTTGTATACCTGTATCAGTTGATATGCTGTCTACAGGCTGTCTGTCACCTTGAGTCCTTACTTCTCCCTGATATGCTTTCCCTATCCAAACTACTATTTTCATGATTTCTGTGGGTCTGCAGGGACATTGGCAATGGAGTTTCATCATATTGACTGCGACTGCTCTAAATCCTTCTCATAACTCATACTGCAAAGTCTCCTGTGAATTTCTTTTGTTTGTGACACAGCTTCAGCCTGTTTCTTCTGCCCCCTGCATGTGACTAGAGAATCTACAAACAGCATAGATCATAGGAAACACTGTGAAGCTACATCTCATAGGACACACTAGAGAATCTATACTCGGCAGAGAAAATCATTGTAAAGCCACTTTTCATAGGACACACTAAAGAATATGCACACAATAGAGAGAAGAGAAAACCATTGTGATGCTCCATCTTACAAGACATAGTAGAGAATCCACACACAGCAAAGAGCAGAGAAAACCACTGTGAAGCCTCTTCTCATTGGATACACTAGAGCAGTGTTTCTCAACTCCAGTCCTCAAGACCCACCAACAGGCCAAGTTTTCAGGATTTCCTCAGTATTGCACAGTTGATGTAATTATTGTCCATGCATTCTGTTGGAGATCCTGACACAGGTGATATAATTATTGTCAGTGCATTCTGTGACAGATCCTGAAAACATGACCTGTTGGTGGGTCTTGAGGACTGGAGTTTATAAACACTGCACTAGAGAATCTGCACACAGCATAAAGCAGAGAAATACATACAAATGGCAATAAGCTGATCCAGCCAGCTCATCTGATGATGCATAAAGACACTGCATATGAGGATCCACGGTTCATACAGGAGATCTCTGTTTAAATATACATTCTAACACCAAAATGGTAAAGAACCAGCACCAAAAATTTTAAATCGGATTACATTTATTTAATTCCATTAAAAATGCGTAGAACAAATCATGCTACAGAGCTCTACACCATGATTTGTTCTATATATTTTTAATGGAATAAAATAAATTGTATCATGTTTTTAAATTTTGCCGCTGGTTCGTTACCATTTTGGTGCTACAGAGAAATGCATAGTAAATCTACATCTTATAGGACACAATAGAGAATCCGCACTCAGCAGAGAGCAGAGGAAAACATTGTGAAGCTACATCTGATAGGACACACTAGAAATTGTGCACACAACAGAGAAAACAATCTGAAGCTACGTATCATAGAACATAAGCGATAATGTACACACAGCAGAGGGAGAAAGTGTGAATTGCAGTTTTCTAACTCCGCAGCTAATCATTGTAGGGTCTTAACTATTGCATCACTGCTCTTCTGGTCTATTAGATAAGGATCAAAAATAGATTTGCAGCAGAACTCTATGCATGGAAAGACATTTAGAATAAGAAAGAGGTTGTCTGGATGTAGTGACCAATTTTGGTGTTCTTTGGATTCCTTTAAAAGAAAGGAATGAGGGGGCACTCCACCCTTTTTCGTTCAAGCTGTTTTTTTTAACCAGAACAGAGTACAGCTCAGACCCTCATTGCCTGAATAGTATGAAGGGCTGGAAAAACACTAAGATAGGTGAGATTTTTTAGAGTAGTTACTCATTTGAACTGAGGCCTACTTGCCTTTATTGAATGGGCCTTTACAATTTGATCAAAAATGTGCAAATAAAAAAGCCTTTGAAATTTTTTAAAAATTTCTAGTAAAAAGTAATTCAAATTTTATAACATTTAAAATATTCGCTGTTTGTCCTTCTCTTGGCGTCTGCAAAGTGCGCCCGTTTTTTTTGGATTTGGGATCTTTTTATAAGTTACATTTTTGGGGGAGCAAAAAAGTTGAGCTTGGGGGCGGGGGAATGGGTCGAGAGCAAGGAAAAGGATTTGAAAGAAATTTTTATATGATCCGCAGTTTTTTAGGTTTAAACAGTCACACGGGAAAGACTACCCTCTTAACTACCCAGGAGAACATGCACATAATAAAACTGCTTATAATGAAGAAATCCAAAATCCCCAGATGCAACTGAGCTTGGCGGAAAGAAAAAACACTACTGAAATATTTGTTGACGGAGTGCCTATGCAATGTCCTATCATTCTAAGGAGTGGCCACGGACATATCACATTTTAAACCCGTTTTTCCCGAATTCCTCTTGCTTTTGGGGCCCCGCAAAATCACTTTCTTTTTTCCTTGCTTGGGCTATTGGGAAAATCCGGAGTGTATGAAATTTTTTTCCCCTTTTTTCCCGTGGGGTGGAAAGGAGAAAGAAATGGTGACTCAGGGGAATGATACAATTTTTTCAAAAATTCCCGGCCCCTTGGGGAAAAAGACAAGCGCTTATAGAATGTACATAAACTGACACATTTAATCCAATTTTTTGTAAACCTTGCATCAAAGGGGCCTGTTCTTGACAAATGAGTAATGGGAAAGCAGGTTTTGGGGGTTTTTATTTTTTGGGTTGTTTTTTACACTGACAGGGAAATTAACTTTTAAAAAAAAATTTTTTTTGTGTGTTAAAAAATATTACAAGTTTGCTAAATAAAAAAGAAACTAAATCCTTTTATGAGCCGGGAAACTACAAAAATTTACTGAAACCAAAAAAAACAAGCTCTTAATCTAAAATCTTTCCTTTTATTAAATTAAACAAAAAAAAAATACAAAAAATATTATCAAAACCCCAAAAAAAACAAAGCCAAAAAACCCCTACCTATATTTCCCAAAATAACCTTACAAATTAAAAGATAAATCAATATATCTTCCCCGGCAGACCCCAAAAATAACCTTTTTGGAAAAGGTTGGGGTTTCCCCAAAAGGGGCGGCCCCCCCCGAAGGAGGCTCCCCCCTAAACGAATGACAAACCTAACCCGACCTACCCCCAATATAAATTTTTCTCATCAAAGGGAAACAGGAAAACAAACACATGTCTAATTTGAAACCCAAAAAATAATATACAAAATAGGGCCACTATTTTTAGCAAGGGATATAAAATTTAAACCCATCACCAAAAACAATGCAAAACGTAACTACTGGATTAGGGTTCATACTCCATCAGAACCCATACAAAATTTGGGTCTGACTGGGAATTTAATATTGTAAAAAATAAAAGGTCTGCTATGATAGGATCCTGTGGGGGAGGTCGCAGGATGTCCCAAAAAAAAAAATACGACCTTTAAGTTTTACTCCATGTCTCTGTCACTCCAACATCTTTCCCTTTTCCCGCGCGTTTCCCCCAGAGAAAAAAGGTTTCAGGGGGGTTCAATAAAATGCACAAGGGGATCGGGAGTGATGTTTGCCCTGGAAATTTAGACAAGACAAAGGGTGCACTTTAAGGTCGTATTTTTTGGGGTTTTACACCATCACCTCACCCCTAAACTCAAACACAGCAACCCAGATATTTTTTACAATATTAAATCCTAGTCAAACCCAAATTTTTATGGTTTTTTGATGGGTAGAACCCCAATCCACGTAGTTACTTTTTTCTATGTTTCTGGTGATGACTAATATATAACCTTTTTAACAAAGGGTCTATGTGTATATTTCTATTTGTTTCGAATAGACAGGGATTTCTGCTTTTTGATGAGATTTTATATCGAGTTCAGGGATAGGTAGTCAATTCGATAGGGGGGCCTCCACGGGGGGGCCCTCCTTTTCGGGGCATCATCACCGTCCAAGTTATTGAGGGGCGCCTAGGGGAAAAATATAAAATTATCTTTGATATCTTGTAATGGTATCTTGGAATATAAGGTTTTTGCCTTTGTTCTTTTGGGTGTGATATTTTAATATTTTTTAAAAGAAAAAATAAAAAAGGTAGATTTTAGATTAAGAGCTTTGTGTTTTGGTTTCAGTGATTTTTATATAAAAAAGAAAGCAATGGGAAATATTTTTAAGCCAGATTTCTGTAAAGGGATGAAATATATACCAATAAGCCTTAACATGTACAGCATTTGCCTGATGTAATGTAGGTCCCCTGTGTCTGACCCCTAGAGACCTCTGAAGGTGTTCTGTAATATCTGGTACCAAGACATAAGCAACAAATCCTTTAAAGGGGTTGTCTCACTACAAGGATGGATTTTTATGTTAAAGTTCTTGCAAAAACAATTCACATTGCAAAATATGTCCATTAACAGTGTTGTACCTATTCTGAGATTTCCCTTTTATATGGGCTGCATCAGCTCCTCCAGTCACTATAGCTACAGACCTGATCAATCTCTCATTAAAGGCTGCCAGCACTGGTTGCTATAGCTACATACCTGGCTTCTACTGCAGCCTAATAGAAACCAGTAAACATGCCCCTGAATTCAAAATGGAACTAAGAAAACAGGACTGAGGTAAGATGAATCAATGTAGTGAGACAAGAGGGCCTTGGGCTTTTTTTTGGTTAATTCACCAGATGATTAAGGATCGATCTACATAGCAGAGGATTTCGGTCATTTTTCGCATTCAGTATTTTGAATCCACTGAAAAAACGACCGTAACCTATGCTGTGTAGCCCTCAATTGGAAATCCATGCTGTAGTCTGCCTGAATGAGACATAGGCAGGGTGTAATAGGTAATCAGTGAAAATCCTGTATACAGCAGAACAACAGTACTGCTGTATATAGAACAAGGGATTGTGCCCTATAGTAGTCAAGTACCCTAGGGGGACTAAGTATTAAAGTAAAAAAAATAAAAATATTGA
Source organism: Phyllomedusa bahiana (assembly GCA_025379985.1). NCBI lineage: Eukaryota > Metazoa > Chordata > Amphibia > Anura > Hylidae > Phyllomedusa > Phyllomedusa bahiana. The sequence goes on along the minus strand of JAODAL010007875.1, from coordinate 44,466 downwards.
AAGTTTAAATCACCCCCTTTCGCCAATTTTCAAATAAAAAAGTTATACATCATTGATATTGCCATGTCCGCAAAACTACAATCTATTAAAATATAACTTTATCTAACCCATACGCTGTACATTATAGAAGGAAAAAATCTAAAAGCCAAGATTGTGGTTTTTGGTCATATCCCAAAAAAATTGGCATAAAAAATTATCAAAAATCGCATCCCAAAATGATACCAATAAAAAATAAACTTGAGCCCGGACTTTTTGCATCAAATTTTTTTTCCAAGTTTCCTCTTCTAAAAAATACATGTGTCTTATGGTCCAGTGTAGTCCAAAAAATATAGTGCTCTTGAAGGCACTCAGTGACCCTGATTGAAAAGAGTCTCCAACATAGATGACTTCTGCTCTACTGCTGCTCAGCTGCCTCATAATCTGCCCAGTCTATAAATTTGTTCTTCTCTGAACTAAAGTTTGTACCTACCAGTGAAGCTGTTTCCTACCTCCATTATTTGTATTGCAATAGATGAAATGGCATTAACATTGTAAATTAAAGTAGAAACACAATAACATAACATCCACCCAACTGATAACTTTTGGAGGTTATGTTATGTACAGTATTCTGCTTGTAGTTTTTTTTTTTTTCTTAACTAAATTTAAGTATCTAACACATGTATTTTAAATATAATCATCTTGGACAGAAATTGCAGAATAAACCAGATATCCCCAACAATGTATTTTCCCACAGGTGCGCTGCAAGCTGTTCTACTGTGAAAACATGATATTAACATCTTTATCAAGCAACACCTTACCCATTATATTCTTTCAAATGAACAGGGAAATGCTGCCTTATCATTACACTGAAATTCTTTTTCATAAGGAGACAGGAAACCAAGGCAGAAGTATGAATGTTATCTAACCAACATGTGAAGTCACGCTGGAAATCCTAAAATGCTTTTTTTACACTAAGGTGCAGATCAATTAATGTTTTGTTAAGCTAACCTGTGGGAATGCCTTGCAGAGGTAAAGAGAACTTGTATGGCCTGATTGGTAGTACAGTACAATTTGTACAGTGGGTTGGAAGAGTATCCATATCCCTTGAACTTTTCCCTATTTTCAAACTTTACAGCCACAAACTTAAGGGCCACATGTATGAAAAACGTCTAGGTCTAAAACTCACTTTGTTGCCCATAGCAACCAATCAGAGCGCTCCTTTTATTTCATATAGTGCTCTGGAAGAATGAGAGGGGCACTCTGATTGGTTGCTATGGGAAACAAAAGAGTTTTAGATCTACACAGTTTTCCTACATGTGGCCCTAAATGTGTTTAATTTATATTTTATGTGATACAGCAACATTTGTGAAGTGTAAACAAAATGATACATGCTTTTCCAAAATTTGCAAATTAAAAAACTGAAAAATATGGTGTGCATGTATTTAGCCCCCTGTACTCTGATACCCTTTAATAAAATAACCCAAGTTCTGAACATCTCACAGAGCACTGTTCAATCCATCATCCATAAATAGAAGCAGTATGGCAAAACTGCTAACCTACCAAGACATTGGCATCACCTGTGATCCCAGAAAAGGAACACCAATTAAAAAACACCCAAAGAGGCGGGGGTCCTTTGGAGAAGTGCGGGATCAACAGCTCACGAGGGAAAATCCATACACAGGATAGGAGTATCACTTAGCAGTTTTATTTGGGGCTGTTATATGTGTATATATACACTCACCGGCCCACTTTAAGGTACACCGTCCAATGCTCGTTAAAACAAATTTTTTAATCACCAAATCACATGGCGGCAACCCCGTGCTTTTAGGCATTAGACAGGGTCAAAAAATCTCTGCGTTCAAACGAGCTCAGTAGGGGAAAAAAGGTGTTTTGAGTCCCTTTGCGGGAGGTTGTTGGTTTGCCAGAAGGGCGGGTTGAGTATTTCAAACTGCTGATTCCGGGGATTTTCACCACAACCATCTCGGGGGTTTTACGAAATGGTCCCCAAAAAAAAAAAACATCAGTGAGCGGCAGTCCGGGGGGAAATGCCTTGTTGATGCCAGAGGTAAAAGGGGAGAATAGGCAACTGGTTCGAGCTGATAGAAAGGGCAACGGACTAAAATACCCCCGTTACAACCAAAGGTAGCAAAGAGCATTTTTGAATGCAAGTACGGGGAACTTTTGGCAGATGGGTCGCAAGAAGACCCACCCGGGGCCACTCCTTTCAGCAAGCAGGAAACTGAGGCTCCAATTTGCCCAAGCTCACGAAATTGAAGTAGAAATTGAAAACGTTTTTTCCTGGTTGTGAGTCTCGATTTCTGGGACATTCGAATGGTAGGGTCAGAATTTGGCCAACAAATGAAAAAATGGTTTCCCTCCTGCCTGTTCAAGGTTCGTGGTGGTGGTGGTATCTGGTGTGGGGAATATTTTCTTGGCACTCTTTGGCCCCTTGGTCCCCAATTTAGCTCTTGCAACACCTTGTTGAATCTATGCACGAAAAATTTAGGCAGTTTTAAGGGAAAAGGGGGTCCCAACCCTTCTAGATGGTGTCCTAATAAGTGGCGGTGAGTTATATGTCTTGGCATCAGTTTAGGTGGTGCCAAAAGTTGGTAGGTAATTATGGGTTTTTGTTTTTAGACCCGAAGTTTTTAAACACTATATGGCTAAATCAAAATAAACTTTACCCTTTCTAGGTCAATTAGGATTACCACAATTATTTATATTTGCCAGAATAGTGAGAGAGAGAATATTTAAGGCATTTTCATTGCATTCTGCAAAGTCAAAAATTTACATAAATTTCATTTATTTTTTTAGAATTTTCCCCTTTAAAATGTATGACTTGGGGCAGATTTTTGGATTATCTTTCCACAAGCTTCTCACAATGTTAGTATGGCCACCCAAGACTTTGACTTTGGTTATCATTAAGCCATTTGAAACCCATTTTGGGCATTTTGCTTCGGTCTTTGCCCTTTTGGGAAGCCCCTTTTCCACCCAATTTTTAAATTTTTCCTGGCTATTGTCTTGAGATTTTGCTTCATTTTTTGCCAAAAATTTTTTTTCCCTCTTTCTGCATCTTTTTTGGGGAAGTGCCCCGTCCCCCCTGCAGCAAAACAACACCAAAAATGATGCTGCCACCTACATTTTTTCCATTTGGGATGGTGTTCTTAGGTTCTAAGCCTTTTCCTTTTTTCCCTCCAAAACAGAACGAGGGTTTCCTTATGGAAACATTTTCAAATTTTAGTTTAATCAGACTACAGGACAGGTCCCCAAAAATGTAGGTTTTTGTTCCTGTGTGCATATGCAAACATTAATCTGGCTTTTATATGTGTCTTTTTAAATAGTGTGTTTCAAATTTTGGTTTCAACTGTGTATGTGTGTGTGTATATATACAGTGGTGAAAATGAGTATTTGAAACACTGCAATTTTGCTAGTTTTTTCACCTTCGAATAATGGAGAGGTCTGTTATTCATATGTGGGTTTTGCACTTAACGGGTGAGAGACGGGAGTCTAAAAAAAATCTAGAAAGTCATATCGTATGAATTTTAAATAATTAATTTGTATTTTATTCCAATAAATAATTATTTGATCTCCCACCAAAAAAGCAGGGAATTTGGTTCCCGGACCTGTTTTTTTTTTAAAGGGAAGCCCCCCTTTTCCCTCTCCCTTCTTTTACGTTTTTTAAAATTGCATGCTTAAATGCATTTCTGTATAAAAGACCTTGCCCAAATACATTTAAAACAATCACATAAAAAAGAGTGTCAAAGGGAAACACCAAGGACAAAATATAGACCTGCACAAGGCGGGGGATGGGTACGGGGGACAATAGGAAGCAGCTTGGTGAGAAGGAAAAAAAACTTTTGGGGCGAAAAATTATTAAAAAAAGGGAAAAGAAAAAACAAAAGATGACTGTCAATTTTCCCCTCGGTCGGGGGTCCTGCAAAAATCTTGTCTCATGGGGGTAAGGTTTATTAAAAAAAAGGTCGGAAACAGCCCAGAATCCCTTGGGGGCCTGGTCAATGCCCTGAATAGAGCTTGAAGCTAAAGTCTCAAAAAATTCCCTGTTAGTAACACATTACGCCACCCCTCATACCGGCACATGTCCAGGCCCTTTAAAAGTTTCCCCAAAGGACCATCTGGATGATCCAGGGGAAAATGGGAAAAAGGTCAAAGAGATCAGATGAGACCAAAATTGAAAATTTTTGGGGATTTTTAACTCCCCTTCCCGGGGTTTGGAGGAAGAAGAAGGATGAGTAAAACCCTAAAAACCACCGCCCCAAACGTGAAGCATGGGGGGTGGAAAAAACCCCAAAACCCCTGCTTTTGGGGGGGCTTTTGCAAAGGGGACAGGACGACTGCCCCTGTATTTAAAAAGAGGGTGGATGGGGCCCTGTATCACAAAAATTTAGACCCAAAAACCCCCCTTTTCAGTAAGAGCATTTTAAAATTTGGGGTTTGGGGATTTTTCCCGCGTGAAAAATTTACCCAAAACCCAAAGCCCGGACAAAAAAGGGGTTGCCCCTGTAAGAAGCCTTTCAAGGTCCCGGAGTGGCCTAGCCAGTTTTCCCCCACCGAAAATAATCCCAAAAACTTTGGAGGGAGATGAAAAACAAAAGTAGCCCCCCGACAACCCAGAAAACCCGAAAATTTTGGAGAAGATCTGTATGGAAGAGTGGGCCAAAATCCCTGCTGCAGAGTGTGCAAGCTTGGTCAAGAACTACAGGAAATGTCTTTTTTTCTTTCGTATCAAATACTTATTACATGGAATAAAATGCTTATTAATTACTTAAAAATCATACAATGGGATTATCCAGTTTTTTTTTGGGATTCTGCCTCTCACAGTTGAAGTGTACCTATGATACAAATTACAGAGCTCTCCATTCTGTGTAGGTGGGAAAACTTGCAAAATCGCCCGCACTATATATATATATTTATTTAATATATATCTTAAAAATGAAAGTTTAAAGTTTCTAGTTCTTGTCCCTTCAAGCTGTTCCACCTAATGAGAAAATTCTGTTTAAATTTTCGATAACATTTAAAGGTGGACCCGGGGATCTACATTAGGATGGCCTTTAGCAAGGTGAAAAAATAAAAGTGGTTAATTCAAATGTCTCACCCCCTGAAGAGATGAATTTCTGTGAATTGTTTTTTGCAATTGGACAGCATTTACAGGTGGCCCTTGCATTTTTAGAAATTGCAAAGTAGTTCCACTAAGTGCCACCTGTAAATGCTGTCCAATTGCAAAAACAATTTACGCACATTCCTCTTTTCATCAGTGGAACAATTTCATGGGGTGAGACATTTGAATTAACCACTTTTTTCACCTTGAGCTAAGGGCCACCCTAATATATATATGCACCATAATTTCAGTATATAACTTACCTTTAAAGCCTGTTCTGTTCTGGTGCCACTGCTACTCCTGGTGCTCCCTGCTGATGATGTCTTGTTCAGTGACTGCTGAGGACTGTGATTGGCTGTGGAATCACATAACTGATGAACTTGACATCATCAGTGGGAAGCACTGAGAGCACTCAACAGACTGGGTATCACGTGTAAGTTAGGGTTTTCTTTTCAATCTTTAGCTAGCGCCCAATGCTGTCTTCTTTTAACTATTGGACAAACCCCTTAAATCAACTACTACTTGATAAGGAGAGAAGGAGAGAGGGCACATGAGCTATGCAACTGGATCTATATGTTTGTTTTGCATAATGTGCCTGTCCATATACATTCACAATATTAAAACCACAAAATTTTGAGTATAACCTAATCTTAAGATCAGTTTTGGACTGGGGTGCCTATGGCCCACAAGTGGATTCTAGGGTTCCATCAGTTGAGCTGTTTTATAGGCCAGTGGAGATTATTTTGGGGCTCACCCTACAGCTACTGTAAATGACTGTACATGCCCCCTCAACTTTGCATTTTGCTTTTTGTCTCTCTTTATATGCTTTTCTGCCTCTTTCAAGGATGCATATGCAGTTAAAAAACATCGCCAGATCTACCAAGTTCAGGGGTCCACCTAGGATTTCCCTTATTTCCCTGTACGCCAGTCCGAGCCTGCTTAAGATGTATGCATGATTTTGTCCATACACATTTGTTAGTAGTGTTCTTAAGTATCTCATATAGTGTACATCATTTAACAAACACTTACTTTATTACTTGCTTATATCTTGGCATGTGTTTCATTGATAATAAAGATCTTTTCGATGTGGTGATACTAAGGTCTGGATTTAAGATTATAGCCACTCTCCTGAGATGCCATTGTCTTACTGGCTGAGGGCATTGGATGGGGATTCTCATCACGCAATTCTGTGAATACCAAGCAGATAACATGAACAACATGGTGAAAATAACTAAAATATTTTTGGATAGAAATTCATTTTAGAAGACCAAAGAAGAAAGTAAACTGATCCAAACTACAAACTGACGAGTCACATTATTATGAAAACTCCCTAAATTTGATGTTAACAGTGTCTAGCTTAGAAAGGAAGTCACATGTGGTAAGCTGGCTTGGTGGGTATTTAAGTTGTGTAATAGGCTGTCTGTAAACATATCTGTTGCTGTAATGGGAAAATGGAGTGATTTATTAGAGTTGCAAAAAGGACTATTACCTTTGGCCTAAGGGTGGCAGTATTACTCAAACTGCAGTTCGTGAACTGTACTCTTGCTACAGTGTTGAAAGTTTATGGTAAGTTAACAAATAGCACCATTGTTTATAAGCGACATGGAAACCGTGAAGCACCACATGTTATTTGATGTGAGAGGTGAAAGTCAACTATGAAGGTGCGCAAGGGTTGGCCAACACACTTCAGTGGAGCAGCTTACCTCCAAAATAAACCAGTGGACTACTAGATGTATGTCTAAAACAACGGTTCAGCTAATCCTACTGCGCATGGGGCTCCGAAGCAGATGGATAGTGAATGCACCTCTGCTATTAAAGCTGTATAGGCAGAAAAGACTTTAATTTTCATGGCAGTGTCGTAATTGGACACTTGATGATTTTCAATGCATTGCCTCCTTTGGCAAGTCACATATTCTGCTTCATTGAACAGATGGACACTGCCATGTCAGGCAAGAAACATTAGAAAACAAACACCTTGCAACCATTGCAACAAGTTGGTTGTGGCAACATTATGGTCCCGGGAGAAAATAGGATCTTCCAGCAAGCTAATGCAACATGTTATATGGATTGAAAGTTGAGATATTCCTTGGATTACCAAGACTTCCAAGAATTACCCTGAACCTCTAATTTTACCAGACTTGAACCCAATTGTGCATCTTTCGTACTACCTCTATTGTCATATTTGCTCTATGGATCCTCCCGCCCCCTTCAGCTGCTGTGGTATGTAGTCAGCATTGTTCCAGATTCCCGTGACAATCAAACAGACAGGGCCGTACTTGCCATTAGGCACTTGAGAGCGAGTGCCTAAGATGGCATTCTTTAGAGGGCGGCACTTTTTTTTCACAGAGCACTGTTACACTGCTTCCTACACAAAACCCCTCTATGTGCCACTATCAGTGAGGCATCATGTCACATTATGTACTGCAGATCATGGAAATCAAGAAAACAGTAATAAACAACATTATACTGCAGAGGAGATAGTTAGAAGAGGTGAAAGCACAGGAGCACTTAACTCCCCTCCTTGAGTTCGTGCAGCCTCTCTGTATTGGTGCACAGGATGGCGGTCAGTACCAACAGTAAAGTCACACATCATGCGGCTTTTAGGATCTTCCCTATTCTACTACTCTCCCCTCATTCACATCGAAGAAACTTCATAGATGTATTTGAGCCAATAACAGTAGTCAGTCATCAGCAGTTATTATAGACAGTGACAGTAAGTGACCATCATTAGCGTTGCGTCAGGCTTGCTAATTAGTAGGGAAGGGAGACTGTGTAAAGGATGAGGTTAAGGAAGAGTCCTCCTTATAGAGCCACTGCCCCATATTATATGCCACCAGTTTCTCTCTGTTACTGTAATTGTAAGTCTTCTCTCCTGCCCCTCTTTGACAGAGTCTCTTCAATCTTTTAGCTTTCCCATGGCATTCCTCCCTTACCCTTACTGGTACCATGCTACTTTGCATGCATCTCACCCTGTCTCCTTACAAAGCCCCTGTCATAAAAAAAAGAAATAAATAACAATGTACAAATTATTTTGTGTCCATCCCACCCCTAAAAATGTAATAAAAACAGATCAGACATATGTACCCAAAAATAGTGCCAATAACAACTTGCGAAATGCTAGAAGTAGTGCAAAATGGGAACTGGTAATGGGCAGTCCAGACATATTAGCTGTATTCTTGATGGTGGCAAACAAATTATGTATTACTATACGGTCATCCCTCCATGCACCCCTGCTGCCATCTTCCCTGTATAAGTACAATCTATACTACTATGAAGGCACTGTCTTACCTATACACTGTCACATAATGTACCATGTGTAAAGTTGACAGCATTCTTGCACTTAGTAACACATATATATACAGTGCTATATCTGTGCAATAGTAGCAGAAGTACTGACCATCATGACTGCTCCCCACTGCTCCCTTTCAATTCTGTAGTTAACCATCTTGATATGTTAAGGTGGCCACATATTTAGTAATCTCATTACATCTCTATCAACAACGGTTTTCCTTTTACTTCCATTAAATGTACAGAAATGACGAGAAACATGGCGTGACCAAACAACCTGGCAGGAAGGAGGACTTGTATCAAACTCCTGTTCTGCACCACACAATCTAGTTCATCCACCTTTAATATCTTGGCTGAAGCTGTAAACCAGATATAATCTGCTGCCAAGCCACATCAGCTAGAGCTCTATGGCTGTACGATGCATGTATAGGGGCTTGCAGACTGTCCAACAAACGCTGCAGCCTATGAAGTGGGAGAGTCCACACCTGAAGAACTACACCAGTGAGTCTCCCAATACCCTTGAGGTTCCCACAACACCCCTGACACTATTGGAAATGTGGGAGAGGAGGGAACATCTCAGTACATGTATGCACCAGTTGAGAGGGCGAGGTTCCGACATCTACCCAAAACAACACTTGTGGGCAGGGACTGACATGCCATGTGGTGTGGTACCCGGCCAGACCTGATTACCAGGCCGTACAACTTTTGTGTGCTGTACTACTGAAAGATGTCCTGATCCTCGCAGGGGGTGAGCCCTATTCAGCCAGTGAATGTCTGACTGTATATGACTTGTAATGTATAAAATGGCAGAATCCCACATCTTCAGTGACCCTGTTTATTAATGATAAGAGCATTGCTCTAATGTTTGCCTGGATTTCCTCTTGTTGAGATTTGTTAAACATCCAATTACTATTTTGGTGACAGTTGCATACAATCCAGTATCAATGGAGGAGTGCAGTGACATCCGGGGGCGGACCACTTCATCCATCAGGTCCCCTTTAATAAAAAGGGTTTCAAAATGGGTGGGAATTTCCAGGGGCCTGGCTCCAGTTTTTCTATTTGAAGTGGGCTTATGATGCATTCAGAGGACTGAGTGGTAGGGACCGCTGCACCTTATTCCTAGTCTGTATAGTGGTCAAGTTTCACGACTGAAATGCACAGTGTTTAAGGTTGACGTGTCAGAAAATCCTCTGAGTAGACAAGGTTTGTAGGTACTTTGTTTGTGACCTTGTGAAGGTGCGCTCTCTGAAGTGGGAATGACTGGTACATCCCACGGGTGTCTCTTTTAGGGTGCTTAGTCTAGCCATCTCCTAGTGGTGGGCTAAGTCTATCAATATAGCTTTGTAGGGTGATTGACAGTCGCCATGGAGACCAGTAGACAGCAGCAATGCTGTCTGCTGGTCTCCCTTGAAAAAAGCATCTGAAGATGCAAAAATCCCCTCTGGAGAAAAGTGAAAAAAAATATAAAAAAGTTAAAAAACAGTGAAAAAAAGTGAAACACAAACACAAAAAATAAAAAATAAAAACACATACCCTGCCCTTTTCCCCTGTACAAACGCCAATCGCCCCAAAAGATAAAAAATCAAAAAAATTTACACATTTTTGGTATCCCCCGCGTGCTAAGGACCTGCCCTATAAAATATGTAAATGTTAAAATTTTACCTCAGGGTGAAGCTTAAAAAAAAAGAGTTGCTTTTTTTCAAAAACTCAATAAACCCCAAATTTGGGTCCCAAATTAAAAAAAAGTCAGTTAACCCCGAAAAAAAAATTTCCTAACACAGTTGCATATAGAAAAATAAAAAGTATAGCTTCAAAAGATAGCAAATGCAAAAATATTGTTTTACACAATAAAAAATTTTTTTTAAAAGCGTTTCAAACACAAAAAAAAAAACGATAAAAATTTTGGTATCCCACAGAGTAAAATAATTATATTATATTGACAGTGAGCGCTGTTAAAAAAAAAAAAAAAAAAAAAACGACTAGGATTGTAGTATTTTATTCACCCTGCTTTCCAAAAACCAAATTTAAAACTGATCAAAAAGCCTTCTCCCCCCAAAACTGATGCCAATAAAAATTAATCCCACAAAAAAAAAAAACTTTTTTAACCGTACACAGAAAAAAAAAAAATATTAAACTCTCGTCTAGGGCGATGAAAAAACGTGTTTCCTTTTTGAAAAAAAAGTGTTTTTATTGTTAAAAGCAAAAAAACAAAAAAAATATAAAAATTTGGGTTTTTATCTTTTAATTGTACGCCCTGATGAGTAAAGTTAGGATGTCATTTATAGCAAAGTGACTGCTGTAAAAAAAAAAAAAAAGACCACTACCGGATTACTATATTTTGTTCAGAAAGCCCAAAAAACCCCAAAACAAAAGGGATCAAAGTCCATACACCGTATGGTACCAAAAAAATGACAATCTTCCCAAAAAAAAACATTCCATAACCCAGCTCCTTATACAGAAAAATAAAAAAGTTTTTGGCTGACAGAATAGGAAAAATTTAAAAACGCAATTTTTTATAGACATAAAAAACTATACAAAATTTATAGCATTGTAATTGTACCGACCCGCATAGTCAAGTTATCATGTAATTTACTGTACACTGCATGGCGAATGCTATAAAATTGAAACTCAAGAAACAATGCCGAAACTACATTTTTTCCCCACCATTTTCATGACCCAATGCTAAAAAAAAACTATGGCACCCCGTTGTCCAAAAATGCTCAATACATCCTAGTGAATCCATGGGGGTTTAAATTTAGTGTTGAGCGATAGTTGGCTATCGACATCGGGGATATCTAGTGGCCCAACCACGAAAAGGGTTTTTTCGATAGTCATATTCGATCATCTCCGATGACCATTAAGTCTATGGGGAGAAACAACCTTATTCTTACCCCCAAACAGGGGGGAAACTGAAATAAAGCCCAACGTCAAATGGATACCTCTACTCTTAGGCACAAACTTGGCCCTTATAAAAGCCCAAAAAAAAAGTCACACACCATTCACTATCCCGTCTTGTACCCACACATGCCCTTAAAACCTCACACCCCCAAAAATTTAAAAAAGTCCCAGAAAGGCAGTTTTATTTGAACCTCATTTTACTTGAAACGGACATTGAAACCCCTGCCCTGGAAGCAGATGCCCCCTAAAAACTGCATGACCCACGTTAAAAAGTCCCGGGAAGAAAGTAGTCTTTGAACCACCATTTTAGTTGAATGACATTGCAAACCCTGTCCTGGACCCAGCATACCCTTAAACCTGTCTGCCCCACAATTAAAAAGTCCCGGAAAAAAGGGGTCTTTCAACCACCATTTTAGTTGAACTGGACATTGACTAGAATTCCGGGGACCGCAAAATGCCTTTAAACCCCTGTCTGACCCCCCAATTAAAAAGTCCGGAAAAAGGAGTCTTTCAACCACATTTTAGTTGAACTGGACTTGAAAAACCCCTGTCCGGGACCGCGCATGCCCAAAACCCTGTTGACCCCGTTTAAAAAAGGCCAAAAAAAAAGAGTCTTTCAACCACCTTTTAGTTAAACGGGACTTGATATACCTTTTTGGACCGCATATGACCATTAAACTGTTACCCCCAGAGAAAAAAGTGCCGAAAAAAAGGAGTCTTTCAACCCCCATTTTAGTTCTGGCCCATTGACTATACCTGCCCGGCCCGCGTATGACCATTAAACCTGTCTGACCAAGATTAAAAAGTCCCGGGAAAAAGGAGTCATTCAACACCTTTTATTGAACTGGACATTGACTATACCTGTCCGTGCCACATCAAGACCCAGGGCCGGAGTTACAGTGGTGCGGTGAGAGCCAGGCGGGCGTCCGTATTTTTAAACCGCAGGTTAAAAATCCCCCTGATGAGCAGCAACGAAAATTGTCGTGCTGAAGCAGAGTGCGAAGGGAAGTGTGAAAAACCACCTTCCTAAGTACACATTCAAGACCTGGATGCTTCCCCCTGTATAGTGGGAAAACAATTGAGCTTCACTTGGAAATATTGGTGGTTTTAAGGCCCCCTTTTTTCTTGGCATTTTTTTTCTCTTTTTACTCAAGTGTGGGGGAAAAAAGGCTCTGTATTTTGTTTTTGTCCGTGCTCCATACCCATGTCCCTGAAAAACCTACATCTGGTAAAGTTTTCCTGTACCCCCCTTTTGTACAATTCGGGGGGGAATTTTTTAAAGCTATTTTGTCATGCAAGTTTTTTAGTAGTTTAATTCTAGAAAACACATTTTTAAAATAGGTGGAATCCCACCAGTCTTTGTTTTCTTTTTTTTTTTTTATTTAAAGGGTTTTGTTAAATACGGGATTGATAGCTATTTAAAGTCTTGCAAAAAACAAGTCGTTTTGCAATATTTGCCCATTAACAGTTTCCCCCTATTCCTTTTCGGACAGCCCATCACCCTTGAGCATCTTAAAATTAGAAGGACAAATGTTTTTAGAAACAACATTTTTTTATAATGGCCCCTAGTATAGCTGCATGTACGCAAAATCCCTAAAAAAAATTCAAAGCATGACCCCTTGACCACTTTGGAAATTTTTTAAGAACAATTGTCTGTTAAAAAAAAAAACATTTTTTATAATAGGACCTGTAGTATGCTGATTTACAGCAAAATCCCCCCAAAAAATTTTAAAAACAGACCCAGAGCCACTTTTGCAATTGTGAAGAAAAAATTGTCTTTTAAAAAACAACATTTTTTAGAAAGGACCTGTAGAATGCTAAAATTTCAAAGCAGCTAAACCCAAAAAATTTAAAAAAATGCTTTTAGCATTTTAAAAAATTGTGGGGAAAATCCACTTAGAAGCCACATTTCTTTTCCAAAGGCCATGATTATAGTTTTCCCACAGCAAATGACCCCAAAAAAAATTATAAATATGATTTTAGCCACGAAAAAAATTGTGAGGGAGAAAGGCCACTTAAAACCCAAATTTTGTTCCAAAGGCCCTTTAATTATTGCTTATCTCACTCCTGACCCCAAAAAATTATAAATAGACTTCTCACCCATTTGTTAAAAATTGTGAGGGAAAAGACTTAAAAGCCAACATTTTGTTCAAAGACCAAATTATTGCTGTTCTCACGCAAATGACCCCAAAAAAATTAAAAAATATGACTTCTCAGCCACTTTTTAAAAATTTTTGGGGGAAAAATACCCCAAAAAACCATTGACAATGCGAAAAATTCAAAAGAAAAAGTGAGTAAAAGGAATATGGTTTTGTCATGAAACCTTGGGTCTTTTACAGTTTTCTCACACAAAACCACAAAATGAATGTTGGGAACTGGAAAAAAAATTCCCATTTAAAGAAATGATCATTTTAAAAAAAAGTTTTTCAAGGGACCTTTTGTTTGGGGGGTAGGAAGAGCCACAACTAATGGGTGACCTCGGTAATTGGGGCCCCAACTCATCAAATTCATGCTGATTCATCTGAAAAATTTAAAACGACCCAATTTTTATTTTGGAAAGCCGGTTTGGTTTTCTGTAATGACCCCCTCCGGCTGTGTGAAGGTTTGCTCAATAACGCGGGCTGCGGGGCGGAAAAACCTCTATGGGTTTGCAAAGCCACCGGGCCATTCGTACATTTGGATCCCCAGAAAGCTATTGGGCCCGGAAAAACCAACAAAAACATCAGTGTTTAGACGCAGATGTGTTGCACTATGTTTAAAAAGGGGGTCTCGGGGGTTTGTAGTGCCCCCTGCATTGCATGCTTTGGGTGAGGGGTAAATAAAGATTGCCAGAGGGTCACCCAATAGGCTTCCCCACCTTCCCTCTGCTGCCGTTCGGTACTTGGCACTCTACTGCTGCCCGGTTGTGGGTTGCCCAAATGTGAATTTGAAGAAGTGAAGCAGAAAAAAGATTTTCCCAGGGGATCAATCGCAAGGTCTCCATTTCCTGATTTTTACTCCTATTTGGGTGGGTGGAAGGAAAGGTCCCTGAGTTTTGTTTTTGTACCGGGGATCCAGGAGGGGGGCCACCCAGTAACTGTTTTTTCATTTTGAGGGCCCTTAATGCGAGGATATGTTGGGGGAAAATGGGCATCAAGCACCTGGGGGAGAGATGGAGCCTTGATTTCCCAAAAGCCTCGGGGCCCCGGGGGGGCATGCAAACTGACTTCCTATCTTCCTCCTCCGCCTAAAATTTCGCGCCAACATTTTTCCAAGGCGGGCTCGGTAACTTGGTGTCTGGGAAAATACTCCCCCTCCTCCTCCTCCCTGCCCCAGCAAAATTCAACCAGCCCTGACTTCCGGGTTGATGCACCTGAGAGTTCCGCTACTTCAAGCTTGGCCCCCGAACCATGCCAAATAAAGGGCGAAAAATTGTGAAACTGTGGGCCTTGTGGTTTTGGGGGAGGAAAGGTCCGTGTCCGATCTGTCTCCGTCTCCTCCCCGTTGTGGGGGGGCCCTGTTTTTTCAGAGTGTCCAACGATCGTTCCAGAACAAAGATCCCCACAATGTCATGCGAAAGGGGATTGTCCCACGACCATTTTGGTGCTTCTTCAAAATGGAAAGGATGGTGCAAGGGGCTCTTTCACCTGCCTCCCCCTTCGGTGGTCAACACCCCGAGGTCCGCACCGCTTCTTGTCAGGCCATGTGTCATTGTCTGTGTAAGGAATTGCGGCTGCCCAATCCGGGAGAATTGGGGGGGTGGAATTCCGCGTGTTGCCACGTCAACAATGAGCGGTTTTGACGGGGAAGGCCGGGCTGAGCTGCAACGCAGCAGGCGGGACAAGCAGGGTGCAACGGGGAAGTGCAAAACTCGACCTCAAACCTTCTTCGCGGGCAGTCCAGACCCGGGTAGCTTTTTAAAAATTTTTGGACGACCGGTTCAGAATGTGCCAGGAAAGGGGAGTGCTCCACCCTACCGATCTTAAGGGGCGGCCAGCAATTTCGCCCGTTATGCATCCCACCATCCCTGGCAAAGGTTTTGTCACCCAGCCAGCGCTCGGTCCGTTGCGGGAGCCGTCCACAACCCCTGACCTGTGTGGGGAGTCCCCAAGACAGATTAATTTCAAAATGGTTTGGTTTTCGGGGGCAGTGTGCCCCCAGAGGACCTTGGGGGGAAAGAGCCCTGCCCCACCCCTGCGGTTTTGAAGAGCGTGCGCCGGCCTGAGAGCCACCGTCCCCCCCAGGACACCCCCACCCAGCTCACCCAGGATGTACGATATATATCCCTTGGCCCGTGCTTACTGTCCATGTGTCGGTGGCAGATGGACTTTTCCGGCCACAGATGCAGACAACGCCTTAAAATTTTAGAACATGGGTGGCCAGGGCAGGGATGGCTTTTCTGGCAAAGAAATGCCGCCGGGATCTGGTATTGGGGGCAGGCAAGGCCCTTTACGTGGCGGGAAACCCCTCTGTGTACCAAGGTAGGGAACATTTCCAAGGCCAAAAACCTGGGAATGGACATCAGGCTTTTGGTTTGGGGGTTTGGTTTGGGTTAAAAGGGTTTTTTTGCTCCCAAAACCCGGAAGGGAAAGGGGGGGATGGGTCTTTGGGGGGCTTGGTTTTTGGCGACGGTGGAGGCTGAAACGGAGGGATCCCCTGATATGACTTGAGGGGACATGGGCAGTAAAGGGAAAGCTTGGGGGTGGTGGGGGGAGGAGGCGGGGAAAGGGGGTGTGACAGTGGTTTGGGGGCCCGGCTCTGTTGGCCTTTTTTGGCCAAGTGTTGCCCCCATTTCAAATCATGCATTCGCTGATTGACTAGACATGTTTGGGGGTGGGTTTAAAAACCCCCTTTAAAGGGTTCTTGCCTCTCTTATGGTTTACGGGAAAGGCGGCAAAGCATGTGGGTGAATCAGAGGTTGTCAAAGAAGGCCGGCTTGAGGGTCTTTGGGCCTTTTTTACGGCGAAAGCGAGGGGCAGGGTTTGGTGACCCTGGCTGGGGGAATATAAATCAGCGGACTTTTGCGACCGCCCCTCCCCTTTTTGTGGGGGACCTTTTTTGACACTACCCCATTCTTCCCCCCCGTCCATGATGAAGCGCTCGCAAGCAAAAATTTTGAGAAAGACCGCGAGGGAAAACCCAATGTCGTCATCTCATATCATCAAAAAAAGGTGACTTGGTCGTCCCGACTTTTGCATCCGAAGCTGCGGCCTACAAACAAAAGGGTGGACGCCCCCGGGTTTTTTTTCGATTGAACCCGGTTCCTTCTCCTCCTTGATGGGATCAGTACTGGCGCCCGAGCAGACTAAATCATCCTCTTGATCTTTTAAAAATGCCTTCGACCCCAACCGATTTTGTTTCCAAAAGAGGTTTCAACAATGGATTTTCCACAGAGGGGGTACACGGTTGAATTTGGGCTGCTTCAGTTTGGGCGGATGCTGATGATGCGATGACGACATTTTGTGGCCGAGCTGGGAAAACAGGAGGGAAGACTGCTGGATGCAGGTTGAAATTTAAACCACTGAAGGACAGTTGGCGACGCCCGTTTGTTACTCATTTTACAGGGCCCCGACCCACGATGCAGGCCTACGGTCCTGCAATGACGATCCGCTGGATGCGTGTTGTCGCCAGCATGGGAAAGGGGACCTTCTCTCGTACCTTACCCTCCATGTGTACCCCCCTCTTTGCTCGCTTACCCCTGCATTTCGCTCCATGTTTAGAAAATATAAAAAATTTTGAGATGGTATGGAATAGTTTTTTAAAGTCTCTTATTAAAAGACGGGAAATCACAAACTATTTTCAATCCCTTAATCAAAACAAAAAATTTCTGGGTTCAAATTTTAAATGCAAGGTTTCTCTTTAACAAAACTGGATGGGGAAAAGTGCAAAAAAAAACGTATTTGTTATGTTTTGTAAATACACGGTATCTTTTTTTTTTCCCCCCCTTTCAAAAATTTTTTTTTTAAAACCCTGGTTTTGGCTTTTTTTCCCAAATAAAAAAAATTTTTTGCTTTGTTTTTCAAAATTTTTACGTGCAAAGGGCTGGTCAATGAAAAACGTAGTGCGCCCAAAAAAAAGGTAAAAAAAAACGGGGGTTAAAAACAGTTTTTTGGGGGGGTTTTGGGGATGGGAAAAAAAAAAAACACCAAGGGGTTTTTTAATTTTTTGCACCTTTTAATTCACCGTGGTGACTATAAAATTGCTGTTTTAGATTTCGTCAAGTGCGTCAATAAAAACCCCAAAGCTAAGTTTTTTTCGCCCCAAATTCCCAAAAAAACAAAACCGTATCTGAAAAAATTTATTCCCGTTTAAAAAAAATTAAAAATGTATTTTTTGCACCCTTTCAATTCACCTGTTTTGACTTAAAAATTTTGTTTTTTTAGATTTACGTGCAAGCTGCGCAAAGAACAAAGCTGTAGTGCGCCAAAGTAAAAAAACAGTATCTGATATGTTTTTCGTATAAAAAGGATTTTTTGACCTTTCAATTCACCTGTGGGGAAAATAAAATTGCTGTTTTAAGATTTACGTGCAAGCTGGTCAATGAAAAAAGTGTAGTGCCCAAAAAAAAAAACAGTTCGTTTTGTTTTTTTGTATAAACACGGTATTTTTTGCACCTTTCAATTCACTGTGGTGATTATAAAATTTCTGTTTTCAGTTTAGTGCAACTGCTAATGAACAAAGCTGTAGTGGCCCCAAAGTCAAAAAACACGTATTGTTATTTTTCATATAATACACTTTTTTTTGCACCTTTTTAATTTACCCGTGGTGACTATAAAAATTTTGTTTTTAAATTTACGTGCAACTGCGTCAAGAAAAAGCTGTGTCGCCAAAAACAAAAAACAGTATCTGAAATTTATTCGGATAATAAAATGTATTTTTGCCCTTTTAATTCACCTGGGTGACTTAAAAATTGCGTTTTCAGATTTACGTGCAAGCTCGTCAATGAACAAAGCTGTAGTGCGCCAAAGTCAAAAAAACATACTGATATGTTTTCGATAATACATGGTATTTTTTCCCTTTCAATTCACCTGTGGTGAAAATAAAATTGCTGTTTTAAGATTTACGTGCAAGCTCGTCAAAGAAAAAAGCTGTATGCGCCAAAGTCAAAAAAAAAAGTTTTCTGTTATGTTTTCGTATAATACCGGTATTTTTTTGCACCCTTTTTAAATTTCCCCGTGGTGACTATAAAATTGCGTTTTCGATTTACGTGCAAGCTGCGTCAATGAACAAAGCTGTAGTGCGCCAAAGTCAAAAAAAAATACTGTTATGTTTTCATTAATTACCGGTATTTTTTGCACCTTTCAATTCACCTTTGGTGACTATAAAATTGTGTTTTAAAAATTTACGTGAACTCGTCAAGAACAAAGTGTAGTGCGCCAAAGTCAAAAACACGATCGGGGATGTTTTTAAAACACGGGAAATTTTTTGACCTTTCAATTTACCCGTGGTGAAAATTAAAAAATTTTGTTTTAAATTTACGTGCAAGCTTCGTCAAAGAACAAAAACTGTATGCGCCAAAGTCAAAAAAAAACTACTGTTATGTTTTGTATAATACACGGTATTTTTGCCCCTTTTAATTCACCTTGGTGATATAAAATTGTTTTTTTCAGATTTAGTGAAGCTGCTCAATGAAAAAGCGGTGGCCAAAGTCAAAAAAACGTTCTGTTTTGTTTCGTTTAAATACACGGTATTTTTTTGCCCTTTCAATTCACCTGTGGTGACTAAAAATTTCTGTTTTCGATTTACGTGCAATGGTCAAAGAACAAAGTGTAGTGCGCCAAAGTCAAAAAAACGATCTGTTATGTTTCGTAAATACACGATTTTTTTGGCACCCCTTCAATAAAACCCTTGGTGCTATAAAATTTTTGTTTTTGATTTAAGTGAAGGTGGATATTAAAAAAGGTGGAAAGGGGGAAAAATTGAAAATGAACACCTACTGAAAATTTTTTGATAATAAAAATGGGGGAATTTTTTACCAACCAGAGACCGCAGTTATAGAAATGATGTGTATCCCCATATGTTCGGCTGCCCAAAATTGTGGAAATGAAAAAATTTCGCTGAGCTGTTTGGGGCCCCAGGCCCAAAAAAAGGGGCAACCTACTCCTATGGAAGTGGAGACACTGAGGGGAAAAGGAAACCTTTTTTTGTTTTAAAAAAGAGGTCTGTGATTTTTCCAGCCAATTCAACCATACAATCCAGTCAGCGTGCACACACATTTACCCCGCTCATTCTGTAAACTGATTTGTGGCTGCAAAAATTTCGGAAGCGACGAAAAAAGGCCCGGGTCTTAATAGTGATGCACAATTTTAGCCTTAATTATCGCATGTCTAAAAAAATTTTGATCACCAAAAAACCTTTCCGATTTCAAAAATTTTGTAAAAAACGCTAACACTAGGGTTTAAACCAAATGGAATGACTTTGAAGGGTTTACCTGTTTGGTTATTTGAGGGCTTTGCAAAAAAACATGGGACCCACCAAAATCTGCGTTCCAAACCCCAAAAACGCTCCCCCCCTTGTATGCCTCCATGTGCCCAAACACGTTTACCCCTATATGGGGACTGCTGAACTTGAAAGACATTTGTAACAAAAATTTTTGGGGGCTTTTTTTCCGGATTCTTTGTAAAAAATTAACGTTCATTAAAAGTCATATTGTTGGGGAAAAAAAAATTCTAATTTTTACAGCCCAAATAAAAAAAATTTTTGAAACCCGTGGGGTTTAAAATATCTGGCACCCCCGGTTTTTTTCCTTAAAGGGGGTGAGTTTCCCAAAATGGGGTTTTTTAGAGGGGTTTATTAAGTTTTGCGCCCTTTGGGTGTTGTAAACCTGTAATGGCACCTCAATGAAATCATAATGAAAATGAGACCCAAGAGTCTGATAGGTGCTCCTCCTAATCTGAGACTCGTGTGAGACAAATAGCGCACTAGGGTCACATATGGGATACTCTGAAAAAGTAGTCGGGGAATCAATATTAAGTTTCATTTCCCGGTCGCATCTACTGGTTATTGTGAATAATGGATAAAAAAAATTAAAAAACGCAAAAAAATGAAACCGAAAGGGGACCTCGTAAGGTGGGAATTTTCCCCTAGCGTTATATTGGCCTCCACATTCAGGGAGGAAGGTCCACTACATGGTACTCTGAATTTTATTTTAAAAGAGCGCCCCTTTATTTTTCTAGGATTAATGGAGAGGGGGTGCATAGATTGGTTGCTAAGGGCAACAAGGTGAGTTTTAGACCTAGACAGTTTTCAAACATGTGGCCCTAAGAACCTGAACATTTTTTAATGTATCCTAAGTAGCAGAAATGCTTTTCCAAAAATTACTATGTGCCTTTTGATTTGAGTTTTTTAGTGTTAATAGTGTGCTGCCGATTTTGGATTGGGTTTGTATATTACTGCCACACCAGTGTGCACCTATGCTCATTTTTTTCAAAAAGTTTTTATGATGTCCAGAACCAAAAATTGTTTTGTAGACTGTTCGTATGGGGGAGTGGCAGGCCCTCATTGTTTTTTTTTGCACTCCACCCACCTGCACAGGTTTTTAAATCAATCTAGAGTACCTTGTAACTGGAACCTTCTTTCTCTGAAGTTTGGATGCCTGAACTTACCCTACGAGAGGTATCGTTAGTGTAGGTTCCCAACTACATTTAGGTTAACTAAGAACCTCAAAAACTTTTTAAATTATCCTGAATAGCAGAAATGCTTTTCCAAAACTTCCTATGTGCCTTTTGATGGTTCTTTTAGTGTGCTGCTGATATTGGATTGTGTTTGTATATTACTGCCACACCAGTATGCACCTATGCTCATTTTTTTCAAAAAAGTTTTTCAGATGTGCAGAACCAAATTTTGTTTTGTATGCGCACATAAAGTGACATGTCAGATTTCAAAAATGGGGCTCTGTCTCGAAGGCCAAAACTGGCTGTGGTGGTAAGGGGTTAAAAGTTTCAGTATCAAGGGTAAGTGACCGCAATTTTTCAGGTGGATTATGCTTCACTAATGAATGCCACTGACCTCTCGTGTTTTAAGCTCCCAGTTCTGGCAATAGCCATATGTCTTCAATGTAGCTGAAATGCATACCTGGGCTTTATTGGGCTAGCTTGGGTCTCATCCCCAGTCTTATACTTGTCTTGTTATTTTAAACATGTTAAGGCTTCAGAAGTCCACCACGTACCTTTATCTGTTATGTGGCCAACAGATGACCATCAGAAAGCACTTGGCCATAGTAATTATTTACATACTGGTCATATAGACTACAAGTTACTGGCGATCATAGTGGATAGAAGGCTGTCGCCAGATATCACAGCTATGATCTCCTCTACCATATCAACTGCACTCCAAAAATTACAATCCAAAATAACTACTCATGGAACTTGTTTAGAGGAGAATGAACAAAGGATATCCTTTTTTTAAAATAATCAGATGGGGATGGATACCAAATTACAATATGTTTTGAAAAAGAATGCCTGGTTATAAGGCTGAGTGGACAATCTGTAAAATCATTTACGGAGAAACAATATCCACTTGGTGAGCTGTGGGTCTGTTAAAAACCAAAATTTAAAGGGGGTTCTGGAAAAAAGAACTCCCTGATCCCTTTAAAGGGTCCTAAAACCTAACACAAAAGAAAAAAATTGTTAATAAATGAAATTATAAGACTTTTCTAAAATTTCTGTCTTTAGCAATGCAGGGATTTCCCTCATATTACAGGGAAAACAGGTTTTCTTCCCTTTGCCCTTATTTAGAAAAAAACCTTGTGTGGAAGAAAAAAAATGTGCGGGGGGAGGGGGGCATGCGGGTTTTGGCTTCCTACTAAGTGCAGAGGACACATGAGGACATAGTGTGAAAGAGTTTACCTTTGTTTCACCCTCCTCCTCCTAGAACATGGGTTTTATTACATTCTGCTGGTGAGTAGACTTACAGGCCCCACCTGCCAGTGAATCTCCCAGCTCAGAAACAGTTAATTTCACACCTGTCAACATTTGATCCATCAAGCTGTGGGGTGCCGATTTGGGCCCGATCAGAGCTGTCTTAAAAGGGCCCAGCTTTTTTTAAAAAAAAGAAATTACAGGTGATTTGCTTTGATTTTCCTAATGAAAGATATTTGAGAAAGTATTTGTATTTTAGTCTTCTGTTGCTCCATGAGGTTTCTCTGAAGGTGATAGGTACTCTTTAAGTCTGATCCCCATAATGAAAGTGGAGAGGGTACATTACTTTTGCCCCCCAAAACATTCCCCCACAGAAAACCCAAGATAAATAGCTGAGTTTTCAATGACACAAAGCAAAAATTTGGAGAGCTTTATGTAAGCTTCAACAACTGCAAATAAGAGGATCTACAAATCTACTCTTTGGTGATTATTCAGTGGAGGTGAACAAAACACAAAGAGTTTATAGTTCCGAGTGGTATTTTACAAAAGGGCTTTTTTTGTGTTGAGTGATTCGTTGGGCCATGAATCGGTCGATGGTCGAAGTCGCCCTCATCGCAAGTAGTCGATGTAAGCAGTCGTTATGAGCGATGACCATTAAATTATGGGGAGCAACACACCTTATTCTTACACCAAAACAGGGCGGAGAAGGGGGTTTTTAAACATCCACCGTCAAATGGAAACGTGCTACATCTTAGGAACCCTTAGGTTAAAAAAAGCCACAGAAAAAAAAAAACACACAACATTACTACCCCTGTCTTGTACCAAGCATGCCCCTTAAACCTGCTTTACCCAAAAATTAAAAAAAGTGCCAAAAGCATATGTTTTTAACCATCTCTTATTGATGGACATGAATATCCCTGTCCGGAACACAGCATGACCCCCCAAACCCTGCATGACCCCAATTTTAAAAGTCCCGGAAAAAAGGGAGTCTTTCAACCCCATTTTTTTAAACTGGACATTGACTTTTATGTCCTGGGCCACGATACCCCCAAAACCCTGCATGACCCCCAGATTCAAAATTGTGGAAAAAGGAGTCTTTCAACCCCCCCATTTTATTTTCAGGGACATAACTGCCCCTATCCTGGGCCAAAGCAGGGAGCCCAAACCTGCATACCCCAGATTAAAAGTGCCGGAAAAGGAGTCTTTAAACCCACCTTTTTAGTTTCATGGATTTTGACTATCCTGTCCTGGGCACAGCATGAGCCCCAACTGCATGACCCCAATTTTAAAAAGTGCTGGAAAAGGGTCTTTAAACCCTTTTTATTTTCAGGGGAATTGATAACATGTCCTGGGCCACAGAGGGCCCCCAAACCTGCATGCCCCCCAGATTCAAAAAGTCCGGAAAAAGGGAGTCTTTAAACCACCATTTTAGTTTCATGGCATTGACTATCCTGCCTGGGCACAGCATGGCCCCAAACCTCTGCCCCCAGTTTAAAAAGGGGCCGGGAAAAAGGGGCTGTAAACCCACCATTTTTGTTTCACGGACATTGACTATATCGTCCTGTACCGCAGAATGCCCATTAAACCTGTCGACCCAGATTTTAAAGTGCGGGAAAAGAGTTTTCAAACCAATTTTAGTTTCCTTTTTTGACATACTGCCTGGGCCACAGGACCCCCAAACCTGCTGCCCCCCACATTTAAAAGTGTGGAAAAAGGAGTCTTTAAACCCACTTTTTGTTTATGGCATTGACTATACATGTCCGGGGGCCAGCATGACCCCCCAAACCTGCAGACCCCAGTTTAAAAGTGCCGGAAAAAGATCTTTAAACCCCATTTAGTTTCACTGGACTTGACTATCCTTCCTGGGCCACAGCAGAGCCCCAAACCCTGCATGACCCCATTTTAAAAAGTGCCGAAAAAGGTCTTTACCCACCATTTTAGTTGAACGGGAATTGACTAAAATGTCCTGGGCCACGCGGGCCCCCAAACCCCTGCAAAAACCCCACATTAAAAGTGCCGGAAAAAGGAGTCTTTAACCCCATTTTTTTGAACTGGACATTGACTATTCTTCCTGTCCGCAGAAACCTTTTAAACTGCCTGACCCCAGATTCAAAAGTGGGGGAAAAGGGTCTTTCAACCACCATTTTATTTTCACGACATTGACATCCCTGTCCTGGGCCCCAGCAGGGCCCCCCAAAACCTGCATGACCCCCGATTCAAAAGGGCCCGGAAAAGGGTTTTTCAACCCCCATTTTAGTTTCAGGACATTCTAACTGCCCGGGCCCCATGACCCCCAAACGCATGACCCCCACATTTAAAAAGTCCGGGAAAAAGGAGTTTTTAAACACCATTTTAGTTTCACTGGACTTTGGGACATACATGTCTGGGCCACAGCTTTGACCCCCAAACCGCATGCCCCCCCGATTAAAAAGGCCCGGAAAAAAGGACTCTTTAAACGACCTTTTTAGTTTTCATGGACATTGTTCCCTGTCCTGGGCCACAGCATGACCCCAAACCTGCATGACCCCATATTAAAAAGTCCCGGGAAAAGGGAGTCTTCAACCCCCCATTTTTTTTTCACGGGGACATTGACTATACCCTGCCCCCTGCCCCACCCAAGAAAAAAGGGGGGAAAAGGGCCCCCCAAACCGGGGGCCCCCAAATGACCCCCCCAAAAATTTAAAAGTCCCGGAAAAATGAGTTTTTTCACCACCTTTTTAGTTGAACTGGACATTGATAACATGCCGGGGCCAAGCTGAGCCCAAACCTGCTGCCCCCCAATTTAAAAAGTCCGGGAAAAGGGGAGTCTTTAACACCATTTTAGTTTCAGGGACATTGACTATCCCTGTCCGGGGCCACGCATGACCCCAAAAAACCTCAGCCCCAGTTTTAAAAGTGCGGGGAAAAGGAGCTTTAACCCCCATTTTAGTTTCATGGACTTTGCTATTTGTCTGTACCGCAGATGACCATTAATTCTGCCCCAGATTCAAAAGTCCCAGGAAAAGGGGATCTTTCCCACCATTTTAGTTTAAAGGGAAAATTGATTTCTGCCCTGTACTGCAGAAGACCATTAAAGTCTGACCCACAGTTTAAAAAAGTGCGGGAAAAAGGAGCTTTAACCACCATTTTATTTTCTGGACATTGACTATATCTGCCCGGGCCACGATGAGCCCCAAACTGCATGACCCCCACTTTTAAAAAAGTCCCGGAAAAAGGATCTTTAAAACCCTTTTTAGTTTCAGGGACTTTTTTACCCCCGTCCTGGTAGCGCTTCCCCCTCCGTATAGGCGGACCAATTGAGCTTCACTATGGTGGTTAACGCTCCTGTTCACCCAGGTCCCTTTTTTTTGTTTTTTTTTTATTTTTATCAAGGGCTGGGGGAAATTGTTCTTACTTTGTTTCTGTCCGTCTCCAACCCCATGTCCTCTGAAAAAACCTAACTGGTCAGTTTTCCTGTACCCCCTTTTGTAAAATTCAAGGAATTTTTTTACAATTTTGTAAAGCAAGTTTTTTAGTATTTAATTTAAAAACACATTTTTAAATAGATGGAATCCCCCCATGTCTTTTTTTTTTTTTTTATTGTTTTTAAAGGGGTTGCTAAATACGGGTTTTGTCTTGTTAAAGACTTGAAAAACAAGCATTTTGCAATATGTATCTTAACGTTCCTCCCTATTCTGTTTCTGACAGCCCCATCAACCTTGAGCCACTTGACAATTGTGAAGAACAAAATTTTGTTAGAAACAACATTTTTTTTAAAAGGACGTGTATAGTGCATTTCAAAGCAAATGCCCCCAAAATTCAAAAAACTGCCCTTAGCCACTTTGGGGCAATTGTGAAGAAAAATGTCTGTTGAAACAACATTTTTTAATAAATAGGACCCGTGTATTGCTGCATTTCAAAGCAGCATGACGCAAAAAAATTTTAAAAAAATTTCTTTTTCCCGCCACGTTTAAAAATTGTGAGGGAGAAATCCATTAGAAAACCCATTTCTGTTCCAAAGGGCCCTGATTATTGCTGATCTCCAGCTCTGACCCCCAAAAAATTTCAAATATGACTTTTCCCGCCCCTATTAAAAATTTTGAGGGAGAAATGCCATTAAGCCCATTTTTGTTTCCAAAAACCCTAATTATACTTTATCTCACAGCAACATGACCTCAAAACCATTGCAAGCGAAAACTTCTAAAGATAAAATGAGTTAATGGAAACGGGGTTGTCATGAAACCTTGCTTTTTAAGTTCCCCACAGCAAAACGCAAAAAAGAACTGTTGGGAAAAGAGAAAAAAAATTGCAGTAAGAAATGACTTTTTTAAAAAAAAATTTTTCAAGAGGGCCATTTTTTGTTTTTAAGGGGTGTGAATAGCCCCGGCAACTAATCGTGACCCCGGCAATTGGGGCCCCAAATATCGAATCCCTGCCCGATTCATCTTGTGAAAGTCAAAAGTCCACATTATTGTGGAAAGCCGGGTGCGTTTGTCTGTAATGACTCCTCCAGCTGTGCTGAAGGTCCCCTAATTTGACGCGGTGCTGGGGAGGGCAACCCTCTATGGGTGCACAGCTGGGCCATTCTTAACCAGTTCTGTGTGTTGGGTGTTGCCCCGCATTGCATCGTTGGGGAGGTGGTAAACAAAGATTGCCAGAGGTCCCCATTAGGTTTGCCCCCTTGCCCGCTGCTGCCGCTGGCTACTTGGCACTTACTGCTTCCGTCGTGAGTTTTTCCACCGTGACATTTGGGGAAAAAATGAAGCAGTAACAGATGCTCCGTTGATCAATCAGCAAGGTCTCCATTCCTGCATTTTACTCTCTATTTGGGGGGGTGGGAAGGAAAGTGCTGATTTTGTTTTGACCGGGGATCCAGGAGGGTGGCCACTCAGTAAAATGTTGTTCATTTTTATGGCTTAATGCAGGATTGTTGGGGGGGAAGGGGGGAAACCCAAAACTATGTGAGAAGTGGAGCCTTGTTTTTCCCAAACCTCTGGGTCGAGGGGCACTGCAAATGATTTCCTCATCTTCCCCCTCCGCCCCAAATTCGGCCAAACTTTTTTAAGGCAGGGAGGTCGGTAAAATCAGTGTCTGGAAAACCTTCCTCCTCCTCCGCTGTCCGGCAAAGTTCAACCAGCCCCACTTGCCTGAAAGAGCACCCCGAGAGCTGATGCGCCACCCTTTCCTAGCTTTTGGCGCCGAACCACTACCATTGTGGATTTTACAGAGAGAAAGGTGTGTCCGTCTGTGTCCGTCTCCCCTCCCCGCTGGGGCCCGTTTTTTAAGTTTTCCAACATCGTTCCGAACTAAGATCACCACAATGCTATGCTGACAAGGGGATTGTCCGCATGACCATTTTGGTTTGGGTTCTTCAAAACTGGCAAGGATGGGCAGAGCTCTTTCCCTGCCCTTTCCCCTCTTTTGGGTCAAACCCCGGGTCCCCACCCCGCTTGTCAGGCCCTGTGTCCTTGTATGCGTTAAAGGCATTGGCTGCTGCCCCAATCGTGGAGATGTGGAGGGTGAAATTCCAGCGTGTTGCCACGCAACAATGGTGGTTGGGGAGGCCGGGGTGAGCTGCAAGCACAGGCCGGACGAAGCCGGGTTTGCGAACGGCGGGGGAAATGGAACTTAGCTTCGAGCCTTCCCCCGGCAGTCCGACCCGGGTTTTGCTCTTTAGAAAATTTTGGACGACCAGGTTATGCTGTGCCAGGCAAGGGGTTGCTCCAGCCCCCGACTTAAGGGCGGGAGCAGATTTTACCCGTTATCGCACAAACCCCCTTGCCCGGAAAGGCTTGGTCCAGCCGCGCTCGGTCTCGTTGCGGGAGGGGTCCACCTCCTGACCTTGGGTGGATGGGGCTAAGACAATTTTTAATTTCACACGGCCTGGTTTCTTGGGCATTGTGATGCCCCAAGGACCTTTGGGGGGGAAAAACCCCGCACCATCCTGCGGTTTTTTTTGGGGCGTGGGAGCCTTAGAGCCACCGTCACCCCAGAGACTCCACCCAGCCCCCAGTGAGCTTAACAGGGGTATAGGGCCTTGGGCCGTGCTTATAGTCCTGTGTCGGTGGTCAATGGATTTTCCGGCCAGAGCAGCAACACGCTTGAAATTTTAGATGAAAAAGTGGTGGCAGGGGGGGGCGGCTTTTCTGGAAAAAGAAAGCCTTGGGTTTGGGAGGCAGCAAAGGGCCCTGACGTGGGGAAAAACCCTCTGGCCCACCAGACGGAAAAGGAACTTTTTAAGGCCAAAAACCTGGCAAAGCCGACTTCAGGGTTTTTTTTTTTTGATGGTTTGGGTTAAAGTGTTTTTCGTCCAACCGGAAACAGAAGGTGTGTGACTGGGGCGTACGGATGCAGGTCGCAAATGGGGGAAGTAGAAGGGGGAGGATGGGTCTTGGGGTGCTGGGGTTCTCGGGCGACGGGGGAGGCGAGCGGAGGCTGATCCCTGTTTATGACTCTGAGAGACAGGGACTGAGGAAAGCTTGGGGGTGGTGGAGGAGGGGGGGCGGAGACAAGGGGGTGACAGTGGTTGGGGCCCGCGTCGGTTTTGGCTTTTTTGGCCCAATTTTTGCCTCCATTTCAACTAGCATTCGCTGATGTGACTAGACATGTTGTGGGGGGTTAACCACCTAAGGGTTCTTCCTTCTTTTGGGTTTTCGCATAGCCGCATATGACATCGTGGGTGAATCAGAGGGTTGTCAAAAGGGGGCCCCAAGCTTGAGAGGTCCCGGACCTTTTTTTACGGGGAAAGCGAGGAGCGGTGTTTGCGCTGACCCTGGCTGGGGGAATCATTCAGCGGAATTCTGCGGGGCCGCCCTCTCCCCTTTTTGAGGCGGAAACCCCCTACTGACATACCCCCCTCGCTTCCTCCCGTCAGTGATGAAGCTTGCAAGCAAATTTGCTGAAAAAAGACCAATTGGATCCGCAATGTCGTCATCATCCTCATCAAACAAGTATTCGTCGTCCTGAATTCGTCCCGGGCTGCGGGCTACAGCAAAGGGGATCAGGGGTTGCCGACCCCCCCGGGGAATTTTTTCCCCATTGACGGCTTCCTTTCCCCCTTGATGGCATCAGTAATGGGCGTCAGAGCAAAAAAATCATCCCTTTTTGGGCCCCCTTTCTTTTTAAATGCCTTTGACCCAACCGCATTTTGTCATCAAAAAGGTCTTTAAAATGGATTATCCACAGGGGGGGGAAAAACGGTTGACATTTGGGTTCATGTTGGGCGGATGCTGGGTGCTGTTGCGACATTTGTGGCCCGGGTGGGGGGAGAGGAGGGACGATTCTGGATGCAGGGTTCATTAACCCTGAAAGGAAGATTGGGACTCTGTTCGTTACTGAGATTCACAGGGCCCTGACCCAGCGATGACAGGCCTTACGGTCCTGCAACTGACGATCCGCTGGCATGCGTGTTGTCGCCAGCACTAGAAGGAGCACCTTCTCTCGTACCTCTACCTCCATGTCCTACCCCCCTCTTTGCTCGCTTACTGTAACGGGTGAGCGGGTAAAGCGGGTAGTGGACCCACTGGACCACTGCCGGACTTGCTCCGAGGGGCGCAACTAAGTGGCCATCGGGCATGGGTATCTTCACAGAGCCTTTGATGGTAAGGTTGGCTGACCCCAACAGCCACCAGGTGCTACCTCAGAGTAGTCCCCAGCAGTGGCAGCTGACCAGACAGGCCAGAAGTGCCAATGCTAGGCACCAACAGGATAAGGGACAGAGACAAAGCAGACTAGAAATAAATATGTGCAGGTACAGAACAAACAGACAGACAGGACTAAACGGATGCCAAGCAAGAAGGTTAAACAGAAGCCAAAGTACAAAACAGACTGACTGGAAATAACACACAGTACAAGATCAGAGACTAAGGCTAGGACTCAGGCAATGGAACAAGGCACGACCAGGGCACAAACACAGGCAGAGAACAAGGCAAGGAAACTCACAGACGTGGAAACAGGAACAGTAGAAACAAGCTAGGAACTAAGGCATAACATGGCAAAGAAGCTCACAGACAAAAGTGCAGACAGACACATGGAAAGCAACATGGAGACAAACCAAACATAGAGGATACCACAAGGACACAAACAAGAAGACAATACACAGCAACAACAGACTACACCAAGCAACAACATGACACAAAGACGACACAACAACAACAACAACAACAACAAGGATCAGGCCGGGAGTGTGAGGAGAAGCAGGCTTATAAACCCACAGGTGGAAAGGGATTGGCAGAGGAAGCCCAACTCCGCTGCACACTGTGGGAATAAAGGAAGGGAAGATGTGGCCGCCGCCCTCTATAGAGACAGGGAATTAGGGCAGCAGCCAAGATGGAGAAGCAGCATGGTCAGCATGAGAAGGACGCAAAGCAATCACAGGTGAGTAAGCAGCGGCTACATGAGCGCTCACAGCGACACTGCAACAGGAACCAGATCTGCGATAGGAACATAGGTACGACTGCGGTTCGCAGCAGAGGCCGCAGCGCAAGGACAGGAAAGTGGCACAGACCGTGACACTTACCACCTGAATTTCGCTCCATGTTCAGAAATATTAAAATTTGAGAAGGTATGGAAGAGTTTTGGAAAGTCTCTTATTAAAAGACGGCAAATCACAGCTATTCTCAAATCCCTCAAATCAAAACAAATTTGCTGTATTCAAATTTAACTGCAAAGTAGATCTATCAACAAAGCTGGCCTGCGCCAAAGTGAAAAAACACGTATCTGAAATGTATTCGGATAATAAAAGGTATTTTTGGCACCTATCAATTCACCTGTGGTGACTACAAAATTGCTGGATTCAAATTTAACTGCAAAGTAGATCTATCAACAAAGCTGGCCTGCGCCAAAGTCAAAAAACACGTATCTGAAATGTATTCGGATAATACAAGGTATTTTTGGCACCTATCAATTCACCTGTGGTGACTATAAAATTGCTGTATTCAAATTTAAGTGCAAGCTGCCTCAATGAACAAAGCTGTAGTGCGCCAAAGTCAAAAAACACGTATCTGTTATGTATTCGTATAATACAAGATATTTTTGGCACCTTTCAATTCACCTGTGGTGACTATAAAATTGCTGGATTCAGATTTAAGTGCAAGCTGCCTCAATGAACAAAGCTGTAGTGCGCCAAAGTCAAAAAACATGTATCTGTTATGTATTCGTATAATACAAGATATTTTTGGCACCTTTCAATTCAAACCCGTGGTGACTATAAATAGCTGGATTCAGATTTAAGTGCAAGCTGCCTTAATGAACAAAGCTGTAGTGCACCAAAGTCAAAAAACACGTATCTGTTTTGTATTCGTATAATACAAGATATTTTTGGCACCTTTCAATTCACCTGTGGTGACTATAAAATTGCTGGATTCAAATTTAAGTGCAAGGTGGATATATCAACAAAGGTGGAATGGGCAAAATTGAAAATGAACACCTATCTGAAATGTATACTGATAATAAAAGTGGAGTTTTGCACCTAACAAAGAGACCTGCAGTTACTAGAAAAGATGTGTATCCTATAAGTTCAGGCTGCCCAATATCCAGGAAATATTTCAATAGAAAACTGTTAATAATAAAGCTATTGCAGTGCAATGTCTACACTAAGTCTTGGTGAACTTTATCCAGTATTCTTTATAGAGCTTGTCTATTCGTATAATACAAGATATTTTTGGCACCTTTCAATTCACCTGTGGTGACTATAAAATTGCTGGATTCAAATTTAAGTGCAAGGTGGATATATCAACAAAGGTGGAATGGGCAAAATTGAAAATGAACACCTATCTGAAATGTTTACTGATAATAAAAGTGGAGTTTTGCACCTAACAAAGAGACCTGCAGTTACTAGAAAAGATGTGTATCCTATAAGTTCAGGCTGCCCAATATCCAGGAAATATTTCAATAGAAAACTGTTAATAATAATAAAGCTATTGCAATGCAATGTCTACACTAAGTCTTGGTGAACTTTATCCAGTATTCTTTATAGAGCTTGTCTGTGTTCGCCCGCGGGGGCTCCCCCTCCACCCCCCCCCCCCCGTGACTTTACAGCGGTAGATGCTCCTTTAAAATTCTCTACCTAACTATATAAAATCTTCCAATCTCTAATCTAACTAAATTGTAAGGATCACAGCTACGTCCTTCTGCTCTGATATGCTGAGAGACACTGAGGCTGAACATGAAACGCTGTTCTATGTAAAACGAGGTCATGTGATTTTTCCAGCCAATCGCAACCATACACATCCCAGTCATGATGTCGCACACACATCTCACCCTGCTCTATTCTGTAAGCTGATTTGCTGGCCGCCAAAATTACAGGAAGCGCCAAAAATGGCACAATCTTAATAGATGATGCACAGATTTTAACCTAAATTATCGCATGATCTAGAAAATCCGATCACCATAAAAACTATGCCGATTTCAACTTTGTCGATAATAATCGCTCAACACTAGACTCTTCCTATAAATGAGCTACAAAATACTGTAAAATCAGTGTGAAAGATAACTACAATAAAATTTCCTGATAGAAACCCTTTAAAATTTTTAAGCCTATGGAGTACTGAATAGGAAGTGGGGTGCCATGCCTACAACTAGTAGGATCAGCTCCGGATCACCAATATATATGTGAATCCAGCCTAATAATCTACTTTTAATAACTTTGTTGGGATTTAATCTTGTTTTGTAATAAACCAGAAAAAATATAAATATTTAGAAAAATTTAAATTTGCTAAAAAAAAACCAACATTTTCAGAAGTGTCAGTAGAGCAGATGATTTTTAAAGGCTTGATATCATTAAGGTTTACAGTGTGTAAATGTATAGAATATGTTTTGCATTTTTTAGTTGATTTCGATACAGCATTTAATAGCAGTAAAGTATTACATGCAATGCAGGGCTTCTGTACGTATGGCTGTAATCTGTTTGATTTTAAGTGAAAGCTTAGTATATAAAATACATCTGAATGTAAAGCAGTACATATATGCTCCATTTAATACTACAGATGTCAACAGGAGCTTAGATTAGCATTTCTCTTATTCTCCCGCACTGATCATTTTTTGCTCTCTACGGTATTTCCCAGAGGGTTATGTTTGTGCTGCTTGGGGCACTAAAGGCCTAAAGGCAGTTGTTGCATGATTGAACATTATCCCTTTACAGCACTGAACATAATCTCTCTGGATGGCAGTGATTGCTTAGCATTCAACCCACAGGCTTCTACTCTCATTTGCTCTGTGTAAGCAAAGAAAAAAATACTGCATGCATTTATGCTCACATACACCGAATGAAAACAATGACAGGTAGTGGTATTACATAGGATTTTAAACTATAGCGCTATATAAAGTAAATGATTTTACCTGTGGTGAGGGGAAAGTCACTTTCCTTATCACCATTTATCCAATGTGTAAATAACTTACTTTTCACAGACAGAGACATGTGCAAAGCTAAATTAAGTATCCATAAGGGCACTGACCCTTAGAGCAATACAGAAGTGCT
Source organism: Phyllomedusa bahiana (assembly GCA_025379985.1). Classification (NCBI taxonomy): domain Eukaryota; kingdom Metazoa; phylum Chordata; class Amphibia; order Anura; family Hylidae; genus Phyllomedusa; species Phyllomedusa bahiana. The sequence goes on along the minus strand of JAODAL010007875.1, from coordinate 10,892 downwards.
GTACAACTTGATAATAGATATCCTGACAACAGCTAGTCATAACTATTTAGTGTTTTGTGAATCCCTGTTCAGCTCCACACTGGACCGACAGAACTTGTACAAAACTTGGGTTTAGGAAATCCTAAATTGAGATTAGGGTTTTTAGGCATTTTTAGGGTTAGCTGACCTCTTCCCATCACTTCCGAGTCCATCAGTGCCAGCTGATTTGGATACTGATTCTGGCACGGATTCATCCAAGAATCAGTGTCCAAATCTGACTGCAATGCGCCTCAGATTGTTTCTAAAGGAAAATCTGCTTCCCTGAGCACACAACTCTGGTTTTCCTGGGCACCAATTTATTTTTAGCACTGAAAAAGAACTGACATGTCAGTTCTTGAGGTGGATTCTGTGTTGTTTCCTCACATAGTACACTGGAGGCTGAAAATCTGCCTTTAAAATCAGCATCAAATACATGCGCTTTCTGGCACAGATCTTAGGTGTGGTCATGCTGATTCAGCACTACAAATGTGAACCAACTCAACTCTTCGACACAGTTTCCAGCCTTTGTGTCATGAGAACGTGCGTGATATTGGAGCAAAACTGAAATTAGAGCAATGGCGAATGTAGCCCATGAAGGGCCATGGAGAGGCATGAAAACCCTAACTTACAGTTGGGGATCAATAGCTAAAAAGAAATCCGCTCGCCCTGTGTAGATCCTGTAGAGGTAGGAACACAGACAAGAGAAGGAGCCACTTCCTCACACGGAACTGGGTATTCGGGAAAAAGATAACCAGCTACACCTCCGCAAGATGATCAGAAATTAAAAGTCCACCTTCATTGTACCCAGTTAAAAAGTTACATCCAACAGATGAGTTACAGGCTCAGAGAAAACAGAAGGTAAAAGCACGCTGACAGTCTCCTTAGTCAAAGCAGGCCGCAGAAGTAAACCGGAACCTCTATATCTACTACTTCCTGGTCCATTCAGTGGCAGAATGCAGTTCTAAGGTGTGTTAATCACAATTCGTCTATTTCTCATGTTATAATAGCATAAATATACAAGTATAAAAACTTCATTCATTTTGATCACCTAAACAAACCAGGTTCTACGTAATAAATCCGAAAAACTTATATAAGAAAAAAATAAACAACTGCTAAAAGCATACAAAATATATTGCACTAGTGAAATACTATTAAGACATCAGTATTGGTACATTATGTCCTGCCTAATGTTAAGACCTAAAGGCATTCTTGTTTCTAAATGGTAAATCCACCATGCTTCACAAGTTTTTTCTGTACATCCCTTCCTCTGGCTAGTCTGAAATTTTCTCAGTTCCCATGAACATGAAGCTAGTAATATCACCATTGTGTAATTGTAAGAAGTGACGTGATACAGCTGATATTTTAAAACGAGCAGGCCGATGGACATCAGACAGATGTCTGCAAATCCTTACTTTTAAGGGTCCTGTGGGACATCCTACATATTGCAGTTTGCAGCTACGACAACTAATCACATAAACTACATGCTTAGAATTACAGGTTATGTAAGATTTCATTTTATACTGTGTTATTTTGGTATGAAGTGATAGTATCTGCGTAGTAAGTGTGGCCGCAGGTTTTACACTTGTCCACATTTATAAAAACTTGTTTTCGACAACCAAGTCCGTGATTGGGAGACAATAAAGTTAAACATTCTTGGTGATACCATACAGCCTATTGTAGGTGCTCTATGTGGAATATATCTGACCTGGGATTGCAACATGTGTTTGATGTTGCCATCCAAGTAAAGCAAAGGTAAATGCTTTTTCACTATATTCACAATTTTTTCAATTTGTAGACTATACGGGGTGGAAAAGGTGATGTTATTAGATTCCGTGGCTGACTTATTTTTTAGCTTGTAAAGTAAAGCCAACCTGTCTATATAGCCACCTTATTAATGGCATCTTTTAATGCATATTCATGGGATTTTCATGGGATATTTTTTTTACTTATGGCAGGTCTCCTTCTGGAAATGCACAAATTTTATTGGATCTGAACAATTCCGTTTAATGCGAGCTACTTCACCCTGGGGAATGTTACATGTAACATGATAACCCTCAATAAATTACTTTGTGATTCTGCAATATAATCAGAGTGCGGTCAATATTGATCGCATATAACATGATAAGGGTGACATGAACTGGCAAAAAGAGTGGAATTGCATGCTGCCTCCTTGATATATGGTATCACCTCTACTTTTTTCCCTTCCATCCCAATAAGGTTAACATCTAAATAATTGACTGTCTTGGCTTCATAACAAAAAGTGAATTTAAGATTCATGTTATTATTTTTTATGTAATCCATAAATTGTTGTGGAGCGACACCATCACTCTCCCACACCTGGAGCAGGTCATCAATATAGCGACCATACCACCTGATGTGGGAGAAGAAGGGATTGTCGCTCGCAAACAGGAACCTTTCCTCCCACAGCAACAAAAGAAGAATTGCCAATGAGGGAAAAAAGTGAGCCCTCATCGAGACTCCCCTTGTCTGTAAGAAAACTGATTATTAAAAATGAAGTCGTTATGGCTCAATAGGTATTCAGTTTCTTCTACAATAAAGGTTTATTTCTCCCTAGAATATCCACTATATTTAATCCACTATATTTATCAAGATAGTAGGAAAGGGCCGAGAGGGCCAGGTCATGTGAGATGCAGGGGTTCAAGCCCACGATATTACATGATAGCCAGGCCCCCTGGCCGGCCAAACAAATTCTTCTATAATACCTACCAAATGTTTGGTGTCCCGGAAGGTGGATTGCAAACTAAACATCCACCCACCTCTCTAACTCCTCATTCAAAGACCCTAGGCCCAATACAATGGGTCTGAAGGGGGGAAGAAAATCCCTCTTATGTATTTTGGGCAATGCATGATATATGGGTGTCACAGGGTTACTGATTCTGAATTTTTTGGCTAAGTGATCAAGAATTGCTGAAAGTCCCAATCCTCTTTCCAGGACTTTATTCAATGCAGCTTCATACTCTTTCAAAGGGTCACTTGGCAATTTAAGATATGTGTCATCTTGATATAGAAGGGATAGGTTTTGCGCCTTATATAACTCTTTGTCCAAAAGGACCATCCTGCCGCCTTTATCCACGCTTCAGATTATGAGGTCCTAAGAGTTCTACGTTCTCCCTTGATGTCCATTGATGTCCCTTTATTTAATTCCACTTCCCATTGCAGTTGTACCAGATCTTCCTCCACACGCTCTTGGAAAAAATCCAAGGTGACTGGTCGAAAATGAATCGGATAAAAATCTGGATTACCAATAAAAAAGATTTATTTTTCCATTCTTCTTCTCTAACTGCTTCACTTTGTAATTGCCTTAAGGTATGAATACTCTGAAGCTCTGTGAAGCAAAAATTCTGATTTTCCGCCATATGTTCATCAAGCATGTGTTCAATCATATTTTCTGCACCAACAGACTCATGTAAAGAAAATGATATCTGAGAGTGATCTTTCTTGCTAAATTATTGACATCAAGAAGAGTATTATGGGTATTAAATGTGTTTATGAGCGAAAAGCCTAAACTTTATAGTTAGAGTTATGGTTATGGTTGATTTTGATTTTTTTGAGCACTTTACGCCAGAGTTTGATGAGGGCCGACCTGAATCTAAGCACTTGGATTCGGGTAGCATTTGACTTTGACTCGAATCTGAAGCACAGAACTGTGACTATTAAATCAACAGAGTCTGAACAATATGCTAAGGGTATATTTATACATGGCAGTTGTGCAGCATAACATTTCTGTGGTATACACTTGAGCTTATTAAAATATCTCATGCAACTTTTAATTGTAAGTAATCTGGTAATGCCAATTTCTTGGGTGTTGTTTACCATGATATAGAGTAACCACCTGTTCCACACAGACAACATTACAGATTTATATGCTTATAACAGTATGAGGGCCATTATAAAATCCCCCAAATAACAGCACCTTCCCCCTTTCTGCGGAGATCTACTGGCGATCAACAAGAGAAGCATTGTAGCTTCTGGTTTCTTGTCATTGTGGCACTGGATCACAGCAATTGCTCTCAGAAATTTCCAGGTAACCAAGATGCTTCAGTGAGAACTGTTCTTAGAATGGACTCTTAAACGTTTTTCGGCCTTAAACGAGACCTTCATCAGATAAATGGCTTTACTTGTAGTATATTAGGGAAAACAGCGCTGTTTCTTCTTCGTCTGGGAGCTACACTTAGCAATTCTCTACTCAATACATTGCCTGCGCCCATTTCCCTAATATACTACAAGTTAAGCCATTTGTCTGATGAAGGTCTCGTTTAAGGCCAAAAACGTTTATGATTCTGGCTAAAAATTTTGATAAAATAAAGGCTATATTTTAAATAACATATCGAGTACGGGTATTTACATTATGGACTTGTGATATCTTTTTACCCAACTTGCTGAATCATCAGTGTTCGGAGGTGTACAGAGCAACGTAAATTTGATTCTATTTGGACTCTGACATCACTGGTATTTCCCAACATATATGTTCAAAACTGTAGGTTTAGACAATGTGCTCTTTAAGTTATTGGTTATTATATCTAGGAATAAAAAATTTGGTTGTGATAACAGAAACAATTAAAGGGAACCTGTCACATAGGTTGTGCCCCCCTTGCTGAGGGCAGCAAAAGCTAGTGTCAGACCTGCTGTTCCCAGCACTGTGCCCCTTATTCTGTAAGGTGCAGCAGTTTTAGAGCATTAACCCCTTAAACCTTATTCATGAGCAGCTGTTAGCTCCACCCACCAAAGGCTAGCCCCGCCCACTGACAGTTATCCACATGTTTCTACCTATTCAAAGTAATAGGTTTGTCAGTTGAGGTGGGCGGGGCTAGCCTCCGATTGGCCGGGTTTGAAAAAAACTGACACTCTGAAGGACTCTTCGAATGACTCTTTTGACTGAAAACTGCAGATTTGAGCATTAAATACACGAAAACTACAGCATCTTACAGAATAAGGGACAAAGCGCTGGAAACAGCAGGTCTGACACTACCTTGTTCTGTCCTCAGCAAGGGGGGCAAAAACTATGTGACAGGTTGTCTTTAAGGATTGTAATGACTGAGAAATAGCCAGTCCTGGATACACATTGTACAGGAAAAATAGAAAGAGGGAATGGAGTAGCCATCTATGTCAAGAACATTCTGATGTTTTAAAAACATGTTGGACAGAAGGTTGAAAGTCTTGTTTAGACTTTCCTAAACTTCTCTATTTGGCCAAAGTGACATCACTTAAAAAAGCCACATGGCTCAGGTGATTGCTTTCATATAGGAAATGGTACTAGGAACTACCATCAGCAAGAGTATCCTACTGAGCCAGAAGAGTAAATTTTTTACCTTATACTATGGACTTTATTCTTTTTGGAAATATTATGTGTATATTCTTTTTATTAACATATTAATTGTCCTACAAAAACACTAACTTTATGAATAGGTCAATGTTTCTTCTCTATGTTGCAGCAATACTTTCACAATACATATTCATGACACTACCCGATAACACTGTTTGGAAGTCAAGGCTCTGAGTGGTGACATTGAGCAGCATCACGTGACCGCTGCTGCCAATCAATGTTTCCAAATGTAAAATAATAATGTTTTCAAGGCATTGTTTGGGCTCACTCATCCATGGATAGTCACCAACATGGGTATGAATTCATTCTTGCAGATCACGTAAACCCATACATGCTGATTATCTTCTCTGGGATAGGTGGGCTCTTCCAGAAAGACAATGTGAAATGTCAAATGGTAAGAAAAGTTCAACATTTTTTGGAAGAGCATGACCAATTCTTCCAAGCATCCTCCCCCATGGACCCTCCAGCAGCTGTAGGATGCACTGAATCTTAGCTGGTGGTCATAATAATGTGACTCGACTGTGTGTAGGTATATCCATATACAGTTTCTGGTAGGGGAGTTTAAGAGAAAATAGGTGCCTAAAAAGAAAGCCTCCCTATCAGAGAGCAGAATATTGATGCACAAACACACACATAGTTGAGTCACATTATTACCACCACCAGCTAATATCCAGAGTAATCACCATGTGGAGCATGGACAACAGCTAGATGGGCTGAAGTGATTCAGGTGATTCAGTAGGATCCTATTGTGTGTTTGTATGCAGATCCTGACTCAACTGTGTGTGTGTGCTTATATATATATATATATATATATATTTATTTATATATATGTGAAATAAATAAATATATATATATATAAGCACACACACACATTGAGTCAGGATCTGCATACAAACACACATTAGGATCCTACTGAATCACCTGAATCACTTCAGCCCATCTAGCTGTGTCCATGCTCCACATGGTGATTACTCTGGATATTAGCTGGTGGTGGTAATAATGTGACTCAACTATGTGTGTGTTTGTGCATCAATATTCTGCTCTCTGATAGGGAGGCTTTCTTTTTAGGCACCTATTTTCTCTTAAACTCCCCTACCAGAAACTGTATATGGATATACCTACACACAGTCGAGTCACATTATTATGACCACCAGCTAAGATTCAGTGCATCCATATATATATATATATACGCCAGGATCCTATTTAATCACCACAGCCCATCTAGCTGCTGTCCATGCTGCACACAGTGGTTACTCTAAATATTAGCTGGTAGTGAGTCAACTGTCTATGTGTACACAAAAAGTTGTATTACTCTAAAAAAGTAATTTTTGGGGATTTTTGGATTTTGGTTGAAATTTAATGATGAACAGAAAATTTCTTGAAATTTTTTTAATTGCACTGAATGAGCCCATCTCTTAACTTTAGAATGCACATGTCCAACTATTTAGTGTGTCAGTACTTATTCCGCAACTTGCTGGTCTCTAGCAAGGAGCTTAATGGCAAAATTCCCAACAGGTGATTGGTCCCTGAATCCCCCAATACATTTAAGGGATCAATTTGAATTGAGATTTAAACAGTCCTCCTCATCATGCTGTTCACGTTGTGACATCATGAGACCAAGGCAACACCTTACAATTAACCCCTTACCGCCGGAGCCAGTTTTGGCCTCTCTGACAGAGCCCCATTTTTGAAATCTGTCATGTGTCACTTTATGTGAGAAAAACTTTTTAAACACTTTAACCTTCCCCATGTGACGGAGATTTTTTTCTCGTGACACATTGTGCTTTAAAGATAGTAAGAAAATTTTGGGCCCCCAAAAATTTGTTTGTTTTTTTGAAAAATAACAAAAATCGTGAAAATTTGAAAAATTTACCAATTTAAAACTTCAAAATTTTCTGCATGTAAGACAGATATTTATTCCACTAAAAATAGTTTTAATGCATCTCCCATATGTCTGCTGTATTTTTGGCCTAATTTTTTAATGTCTTTTTTTTTTTTTACGCCCTTAGGGGGCTTAAAAAATTTTAGTGAAATTTTAAATTTTCAAAAAAATTTTGCAAAGACACTTTTTTGGGACCAGCCCCATTTTAACTGACTTTGATTGACCTGTTGTTAGATACCCCATAATAAATCATCTAAGAAAAAACACCCCTTTAAAGTTTTTCAAAACTGCATTTAGGAAGTTTATTAAACCCCATTAGGTGTTTAAAAGGAATTAAAGAAAGTGGAATGAAGTTTCAAAAATTGTATTTTTTTGCAGATTTTCAATTTTTATGCATTATTCCAAGAATACGGAAAATGTGATCAGGGAAAGGGAAAAATTAATATTGTTTTTTTTCCCCAGACTCCCGTTTTCAAGTATCCCCAAATCCCCTAGTGCATTTTTGGCTCAACCACAACCCCCCAGAATGGGGACACCCGGGATCTGGGGGTTCATTTTCTTTCGTTTTTTTATTTTAGGGGCCCCAATTTTTCATTTTTGGGGACACCCTAAGTGCTAAAATTATAAATCCCCAAAAAATACCCCAAAATTGGAAAACCCCCCCCTTAAAGGAATATACCAGGGGTGTAGTGAGCATATCGCCCCCCAAAGGTGTGTCACAAAAAATTTTTGGTTAGGCTGTGAAAATTTTAAAAAAATTTTTTTCCCAATAATCTGCAATTTTAGCTAAAAAATTATAATTTTTAAAGGCTCCGGGTAAAAAAACCCCCAAAACCTTTTTACCCCCAATTTTTCCAAGTTCAGAATCCCCTACAATGTGGGTGTAAACGGCTGTTTGGGCGCATGGCGGGCGTAAAAGGGAGGGAGTGTTACTTGGATTTTGGGAACGCAGATTTTGGGTGGGGGCATGTCGCATTTACAAACCCCCAAAAAACCAGAACAGGTGAAACCTTCCAGAAGTCACCCCATTTTGGATTCAGCAGCCTCATAGATCTATCTAGGGGGTGTATTGTATTTTGGGTGCAAGGTGTTACAAAGTTGTTTTTTTTTTGTTTTGGGCTTGAAAATGGGGGAAAACGCGTTCCCCCATTGTTTTTTGGGCTTCAATTTTTAAAACTTTTCCCTTTTGCATTAAATGATAGGAATTTTTACTTGGGGTCGGACAATTGCAATGATATAGATTTTAAAATTTTTTTTTAGTTTTTATTTTTTTCCCACAATAGAAATAGGTCTATAAAAAAATTGCGTTTTTTTTTTGCTGTTCTGATACCCATAACGTTTTCATTTTTTGTATACGGAGTGATTAGGGGCTTGTTTGGGGGGGTGAGTTGTTTTTTATTATACCCTTATGGGGGGATAGCCCCTTTGACACTTTTTATTTGGTTTTTTTGAGGGATTTTGAAAAAATACAGCATTCCTGGTGGTTTTTTATTTTTATTTTTAAAAAGCGGTCACCGTGCAGTTAGTGACATGCTAGTATAACCACATCGATAGATTCAGCGTACCCAATTTTTTTTTTTTTTATTTTTTACGCTTTTTTTAAAAATAAAAAACTTTTATTTTAAAAAGGAAAACACGTTTTTTGCTCCCATAGTCTGAGGCCATAATTTTTTTTTTTTTTCTGTGACGGATGTGTAGGGGCTTGTTTTTTGCGGGATGAGTTTACATTTTTATTGGTATCATTTTTGGGGGGACAAGATTTTTTTTTCGGGTTTTAAAAACCGTTTTTTTTTGGAAGGCAGGGTGAAAAAAATCTGCAATCCCAGTATGTTTTTTATTTTTAAATTTTTTTCCAGCACTCACCCTTTCAGTATAGACCCGTTGCTTTACTTCAGGGTGTTTTGATTAGGCGTACCCTTTTTTTATAGTTTTTTTTTTTAAATTTGAAGCACTTTAAAAAAAAAAAATAGTGTTTTTATTTGTTAAATAATATTTTTGCATGCTTCTTCTGAGAGCCCTAACTTTTTTTTTTTCCGTATACGAGAACGTGTAAAAACATTTTTTTTTGCGGGATGAACTGATGTTTTAATTGGTAAACTTTGGGTTTTTTGATTTTTGACGCTTTTATTCCCTTTAAAAATGCTGCAATGCACAAAAAACGCAATTTGTGATGTTTTTGTTTTTTTTTTTACGGCGTTCACCATAGGGTTAATTAACGGACAGATTTATAGGGTGGAAGTTACGCACGCGGCATACCAAATATTTGGGGGGCTTTATTTTTTTTGACTTTTTTGGGGGATTGGGTTTTTAAAGGGGAAAAAGGGAGTGTTGGTTTTTAAATTTATTTTTGTTTGTGTTTTATTTTTTTTTTTATTTTTCCATTTTTTTTTAAATTTTTCCAGTGGGATTTGAAAAATGCAAATCCCCCCTGGGGAAAAGCAATCATTAGATTGCTGTTTGAAGAGGGATCTGTGCACAGCGTTACTGTGGCATAGGTCGCCATGGAACTAGTGGGCACCATGCCCAAATGCATTGTGGGCATGGGGGACTCACCGACTCCCCATGCTTCAGGGCGCACCGGGGGATCGGTAGGAGACGGGCAAGCGGGGTTTTTGCCCCGGGCCTCGCGATTGTGGGAAGGAGCTCACTCCTCCTGCCTGCGGGGTTTATTACGCGCCATGACAGGCCTGCGGTAAAGAGCTTTTTCACCCGGGCCGGAGTCAACCCCGGGGGGGTGATGGGGCATGGGAAGCCAGCGGTAATTTACCTGGTTCCAGCCGCGATCGCGCGCGGCTCGCCCGCAAGCCCCCGCGGACGCCAGGGCGTTGCATCTCATTTTCGGGAAATCACTTCCCTAGGGCGTATGTACGCCCCAATGTCGGGAAGGGGTTTAAAAAACAGTATCTTGCAAATTTTGAGATTCAAGCAGGGGTTGCTCTCAGACGAAATGGCCCTACCCTTTCAGTGTCACGAGGCATCAAGGGTTGCAAAAAGAGATACTAGAGACTAGAGGTCAGAGAAAGGCAAAGAAATGAAAACCTTTGGCTAATCCACACTGTGACCGGCATTGTAAGCCCTGCCCCTGCGGAATTGTGAGAATGCCCCCAAGATCCAGGGGCCCTTTAAAGGGATGTAAAAGGAAACAAGTTCCCCAAAGAGATATTATAAACTGGCTAACTCAGAAAGTTTTGGGCTAATGAACTGGTCACAACCCCAGGCACGGACATTTTTTCCCCGGGCCAGGGAGCATCACTCTGGATGAAGGGCCAGGGTTTAGTGTGTTCATTTAGAAAAAAAAGATTGTTCTGACAGAATGATGGGCGCAAAAATGCTGAAAGGAGTCAAGGAGAGAATATGCATCAGCCGATCCGGGGACCAAGTAGGGATCCTTGCGGTTATTAGCAAGAAGACCCGCTGATTTAAACGGTTATGATTGGTTGGAAGGGTTAAGGATTAACGAACCAGTCCTTTGGGCTATGGCTAAATAAAGATAAGATAAAAAATAAGTAAGATATTTTACTAGATGTTTTTAAGATGGTTGCCACAACCGGGGAGGAGTACAAAAAAAACAAATGTGTCTTGCCTAAAGTAAAAAATGGGTTGGTGGGGGGTCATGGGGTTTGGGCTGCATATGAGTGGGTGTGGGGC